>JASDQU010026173.1:29953-54495 GCA_032191745.1 Picea mariana | reverse complement strand
AGAGATGGGATGAGATGATCTCATCCACCCATCTTTTAGGTTTCCTTATGTTTCCTTAAGAGGGGCGCATAGGGCAAGGAGAGGCTCATTCTCACTTGTATGTTCACCAAAGGAGCTTGGATAAGGGCAAGGAGATGGGAATGGAAGCATTGGGAGAGGAGAGCTTGGGCGCCTCCTTTCATGGAGGGCTCATGAAGGCTTAGGGCCCAATTTATTTGTGGTGATCACACTTGCTTGGAGGAGGGCGCACCATAGGAGGGGGGTGCATAGCTAGCAGGGAACAGTTTTACTTGGAGGAAGTCTGATTTGATTGTTTCAGTGGAGAGGCAGCACACAAGAGCACATTGTGGTGCAAGGGTTTCTTCTTTAGAGCATTCAGGTTCAAGGGCGCTTCACTTCAGTGGATAGAGTAACAAAGGGAGAGGGCACACTAATCTTGGGTGCATATCTCCTTGGATCCTTTGGCAAGGCTCGAGAGGAGCTTGCTTTGTATACATGTTCCATCATATTGTATTTGTTGTTGTATCTCATGCTTTAGACACCACTTATATATACTTCCATTCCAAATTGGTTTTCCCCGGGGGGGTTTCATGTTGACCAAAAATACTTGTGTTCATTTCATGCATGCTTAGAATTGTAAATCAACATTTAAAGTTGTAAAGATCTAGGAGGTAGTGTTATTTGTTTTGAGTATATTGCATGTGCTAACATTGGGATAATAAAACACTTGCAAGGGCACCTCAAAAGGACACTTAACCATCAAAACTGTGAGCAGAAAGAACTTGACTGTTTGCTGTCCTAAAACAGCAGGAAAGGACAGTCTTGAAGATAAAACTTAGAGCCATCTTGAGGTCAAAGACAGACCTAGATGGCAGCCTCATAGGACCTCAGACTTTCTACATGGTGGAGCTCAGGGTTTCTTGGTTTTCCCTAGCCAGGGTTTTGGAGAGCTAGAGGATGTACTAGCCTTGGGATGAGGCTATGGTATGTACATGAACTTCATCTTTATATATACATATGAAGTTTTCAGCGGTCCAAAATTGTCTTATTGCAGATTTGATTTTCAACTATCTTTATCTTCATGGTTTGGTAATTTCCAGCACTCGTATGTCTAGCCAATTTGCGTAAGTTAAGGATGAAATTGTTAAGGGTTTTAACATTAATCTTGAAGAGGATAGGGTAGATTTACTACTGTAATTTCTGTTGTCATAAAGTGATTTTCAGTTCGGGTTTATGCATAATAAGATTGCCTCAGAGGGCCAAAACTTGTTTACACACATTTGGTATCTTTTCTTTTGGTTTGCTTTGATTATTGGGGTTGTTAAAAGGTGAAATATTGTCCACTGTTGCTGCTATTTTTTCATATTTCATAACAAAGCCCCAAGACTGAAAATACACGGGGTTAAGATCTGGGAAACCTCTAGGAAAGAGGTGAAATTTCTTAAGTTGCATTAATTGCCCTAGATCTAGAAATATCTACAGGTTTCAGTCTGCAGGGAAGTGTTAGCTTTCAGTTACTCCAAAAGTGTTTGCACCATGTTTGGGGGTGCTTCATGAGATTTGGGGTACATGGTGTATGATCAGCCCCTATATGTATGAGATGTATTTGCGCATGGGAGATGGCCCATGATGAATTTGTACATTAGAGATAGCTTACTCAGTGGTTGCTTGGCTTCATTTGGGTGTTTGCTTGGTATTCTTCCCTTGGGTGTTGGAGTTCCCTTGATAGCTTGGGTGAGGTCCGTCATGATGATCACAAGGAGATGATTGCTTGCTTGGAAAATGCTCTATTTAGGCGGAGCATTGTGCATCCTGGAGAAGAGCACGAGGCCGTAGACAGCAAGGGGTTGC
The DNA here is from genome assembly GCA_032191745.1 of Picea mariana. NCBI lineage: Eukaryota > Viridiplantae > Streptophyta > Pinopsida > Pinales > Pinaceae > Picea > Picea mariana. The sequence continues at coordinate 52,644 of JASDQU010026173.1, read as the reverse complement.
TTGGATTAATGTATGGAGGCTTGGAGTTCCTTCAGGGATGCTTGGGTTGTGACAATGTTTATGCAGGGGGGAGTGGACCTAGTGGAGTACATGGCTTAGGAGCAATGATGGAGTCCATATGGGCTTGTGACGAAGGAGTGTGGACACATCTTGTGTAGCTACATCACCTTGGAGCCCTTATTGTGTACGACATCACCTTTGAGTTGGACATGTTTACCCTTGGAGTGTAGCGCTCCACTTGTGTGAGCCTACATGTGATTATTGTAGGTTTCTTTTAAGGTCATTGGCCCACATATGTATTGTTGGCCTCCTTTACCCCTCATATATATAGAGGAAGGAGAGAGTCTTTACTCATTCATTCTTGTTCATCTTGTGATTAGAGATGTGACTAGGAGGAGCACACGAGTCATTCTCTCTCTTGTATCTTCTATTGTACTTGACCTCTCTCTCTCTCTCTTTGGGAGTTGGTAGGGTTTCTTGAGCTTGTTGGAGCAACTTGAAGACTAGGGTTAGGGGTCTTATCCCTTGAAGATTTGGAGATTAGGGTTTTGAGATGAAACCCTATATTGTACTTGGAGAAGTGAAGAAGAAGAGTACACATCTTGCCTTGGAGGACTTGCTTGAGTGATTCATGCTTGTTGGATCTCCTCGGTTGAGCTATGGTTTTCTTGGTTTTCCCTAGCCAAGGTTTTGGATAGCTAGTGGATTGTACTAGCCTTGTGATAAGGATATGGTATGTAAATGAACTTCATCTTATGCATATTAATGAAGTTTTCAGCTGTCCAATACTTGTGAAAATTGCAGATTTGATTTTCAGCCATCTGTGTTCTGCATGGTTTGTGATTTCCAGCTATATATGTCTTGCTGATTTGACATAGTAAAGAGTAGTTATGTTATGTGATTTAACATTGTAATTGAAGAAAATAAGGGCTGTTTTGCTGCTGTGTTTACAGCTGTAAATGATTGTTTTCAGTTATGGTTTATGCATGATAATATTGCTTTAGAGAGATGAAACTTATTGAAACACTTTGGTATCTTTTCTCTTGGATTGCCTAGATATTTGGGATTTTTAAGGATTGAAATATTGTTCACTGCCGCTGCTGTTTTATCCTTATTTCATAACAGCCCTAAGGTTGAAAATTCATATGGTTAAGATTAGGGAAACCTCTAATTAAAGAGGTGAAATTTCTGTTGGAAATTTTCACATGGTTTAAGAGCATTTCAGAAATTTCTACAAAAGGTGTCCCTGTTATTGTGAGGGTCGTCCCTTGTAATCATTGAGTCACTCTGTGTAGTTAAACCTTTTAGGTAGGTATGCCTACTACCATGAGGCTGGACCCTTGTAACTGTTGTTAGTGCATTGTTACACATAATAACCTCTGACAAGTAGATTTGCCAAAACATTACAGGGTTAACATGTCAAAGACAAATTGGGGATGCCCCTCTCACAGGGGACACACTCCAAATTATGTGGGGTGGATATGGTTGAGAGGTTGGTGTGGGCCATCCTGCACTTGAGTACAGAATAGAAGCACCCAATTGTGAACTCAGTGCGGTGCATGAACCTAGTGTGGGGTGCATACACCTTGGCTACACAAAAAAATGTTATTGTGTGGACATAGTGGGTTGTGTAGGACACAACATCTTTGCGTACTAGGTCGAAGAAGAAGAAACTAGTATGTCCTCAAATTGCCTTAATGGTATAGAAGGATGGGTTATAAGCATGGCTTTATGGATCAATAGCACCTAACTGCCATATCCATTGTGCCCTGATCTTTATATAAAATTTGCATATCTGTTTGTTTCAAACCTTTATATGGTACTCAATCAATTGGCTTTGTTGCTCCAGCTACCCTTGCCTTTGCTACCTTAGCTATTGATTGATCAATTGGTTCAAAGTAAGCAACTAACACTGCTGCTGCTCCCACCTTTTGCCCTTCCCTTGCCCATGTGTGCTTTGCCTTTGTCTTTGATTCTGGGTATCGATCTCAATCTAAAATTCGATCTGCTGTCTCCGCTCTAGCTACTTTTGCGAAGGTTGTTGAGACGTTGAGGTTTGAATGAAGCTGATAGGGACGTGATGCATCTTTTTGATATCCCCATTTGTGTATTTGACTAAACCTCATGATGTGGTAATCAACTTTTATCCTATTATGTCTAGAATACTTAACATATCTGCTCTTCTATGACAGTTCTTTGTGAACCTATTTTATTTGACAAAACCTCATGATGTGGTAATCAACATTCAGTGCGGCTCCAGGGAAACATTCATTTTTGGGCTGCCCTGTTTGGAGACTTCCGTCTGTAGTCCAGTCTGCGTTTTCTGGGATCTGGCATTGCTTGAGGATTTCTGCTTTATTCATTCTCTGGAAGATCTGATGTAAATCTGTTTTTCAGAACAAGGTTAGCTCATTGTCTGCCTTTTGTTCCTTGTGGCGTGACAAGGTACACCATCAGCTTCTAGATAAAGGCACTTTGTTGATCCAAAATGCTAAGAATTTAGAGCATGTAGAATACTTTGAATTTATTTCTGTTTTATAGTTTAGTTGCTCTATGGAAGAGGTTACGATTTCCATCGTTTTTTAAAGTTATTTTTGATGTCGGGGATTTCTGTGGACAGTTAGCTTTAGTAAAAGGCACGGGATTGGTATCTTGTTCATGTAAAGCTGTTATCATGTACAACAGGAGATATTGAAGTTAGTATCTTGTTCTGTTTGTCTGTTGAATAATATCCATGTTGGAGCCATCTTTCTGGATGAGATAGATTAGATAAGATAAGATAATTTTATTAATGTCCAACAAATGACTACAAAAGTAGGTCAATGGGACTGAAGAATACAACAAGTGTGGGTACAATGTGGGAGTGCAAAAGCATCTCCTATATAATGCTGAGAATAACAAAAGAAAGAAACCCTCGGTCTAATTACAGCCAAGGAAAAAGTGTATATAACAGTATCATATGTGTGGTGATACAAAGTGGGAGTGTCCATGGTAGGAGTTGGACAACTCAATCCTAGCTGAGAGAGAATAATCTGAAAGTGAAGCTAGTGAGGTCAATGTCTCTTGGATATGTTGACCGATGGCGAGGGGGGGACGGGGGTCATGTTGGCTCACTATCAGAGCCCTCGAGTACCATAGGGGGATCCAACTGTATGATCCTGGGGGCGATGTAGGAGTGAGGAAGCTCAGTTCTCCTACTATCCGAGGTCGAAGGAAAGAAGCTTCAAATAGATCTCTGATTTCTCTGTTGGGGCTGGGGGGCAAAACGATGGGCGAGAGGTGCCCCGCTCTGAACTCGCCTTGAGCTGAAACATCTGTCGTGATGAGGCTGCGTGGTCGGGTGTATGATTCTACACCTCCGAACTAGTCTCAAACATATCGATTGATCTCCAGGGGGGGAGAATGGGCCTGATGTCTCACCATTCTATGGTCTAGAATACTCTGGAACTCAGACTGTCGTTTATTGCTCCGATTGGGTGGGAGGGCATGGAAGTACAAAGTGATCCTCCTGGTCTGTCCCAGGTGGGGGGCGGTGTGCAACAATTGGGATCTGTGACTAAGAATCTCCTTGATGAAAAGAGCTAGGCACCTCTGATCTTGATATTGGAAGAAAGTAGAGAGGGAGTCCCCTGAGTCCCTGTAGAGGCAGTAGTAACATCCTCAGATCTCATAGTAAATGGGGCAACGGAAAATGAGGCGTCTCTCTGTCTTTGGCTCTTGTGGGTGACACATCGGGCAGATCTTATCAAGACGTGGAATATAGTGATCGATCTCTACTTGGAGTCGATGAGAACCAACCCAGAGCTGTCCCAACGAGATCTTGAGTGAGTGCATCCAATGTTTGTACGTGTATGGGGGGTGGATAATGATACCATCCTACAACTCCATGAAGTTCTCTAAGTAGAATGACATCTTCGGGCCCAGGCTTGTTGGGGGTGAGGTCCAGGTGACCTAAATATATAGTTTGTATATGTCCTCTTTGATATCTTGGTTCACAATCTGTCTAGTCGACAAGAGATGGGGCGACGCATCTAAGGAGTACTTGAAAGGGGGAAGGCGCTCTGGGGAGATGGTCATTGACTGGAGAAGTCGAGACGCCTCTGAAAACCATTCTCATGTGCGGCTTGTGGAGTGATCTAAGGCGAGGATCTTTGAGGAGCAAAGTGCAAGGTAGGGGTACTGTTCCCTCCTGGAATCAGAGTTCCTGAAAGATCTGACTCTATGGAGGAAGGAGATCAAGCGAAAGATAAGCTCGAGACGAAATGGGTGACACCGAACTATGCCTGTATAATGGGTTGTGGGACTGTACGTTTGCATCTGATGATGCGCCGGAGAAGCGAGGTTTGGACTCTCTCCAATCGAGCCCAATCTGTTTCTATCAAACTCGGTCCTAAGATCTCTGAGCCATATAGTACCGCGGGCATGATAATCGCCTCCATGAGGTAGAGTTTGGATGAGATGTCTTGAAACTGACCTTGGAAACACTCTCTCGTTAGGGGTGAGGTCCAGGTGACCTGAATATATAGTCTGTATATGTCCTCTCTGATATCTCGGTTCACAATCTATCTAGATGACAAGAGATGGGCCGACGCATCCTCGAGGTGGGATGGGTGGACACCGAACTCTGCCTGTATAATGGGTTGTGGGACTGTATGTTTGCATTTGATGATGCGCCGGAGAAGCAAGGTCTGGACTCTCTCCAACCAAGCCCAATCTGTCTATATCAAGCTCGGTCCCCAGATCTCTGAGCCATAGAGTACTGTGGGTCTGATAATCACCTCCATGAGGCAGAGTTTGGACGAGATGTCCTGAAACTGACCTTGGAAACACTGTCTCTCAATGAGGGCTAGGGACCCATATCCTTTGTTGAGTTGAGGCTAGAGGGCTTGTTGCATACCAAAACGAGGCCCTGTGAACTGGTCCCCCAAGTAGGTGTAACCTGTGATGATCTCAATCTCTTCCCCTCTGAAGTAGAAGTGTAAGTCTGTGAGAGTGTGTTTTGAGGCATTGAAGATCATGACCTTGGTTTTACCCAAGTTGACCGTCAACTGTCGGAGGTCACAAAAACTAACTAGGGCATCAATTTGCCTTTGTAGGCCCTCAGGAGTAGAGACCAACAAGATCAGGTCATTAGCGAAAAGGAGTAGGGAGATAAACACCCGATGAAGGAGACAACCATCACCATCTTGGATGTGGTCGTGGAGGAAAGACTCTAGCTCTTCAATGTAGATTCCGAAGAGAGTCGACGAGAGGGGGCATCCCTGTTTTACCCTAATAGTACTTTGAATGAAATCAGAGAGTCCATGAGCTAACCCGAGACGTCCCAAAAATCACTCATATAGTCTCATGATGGCTGCTAGGAGGGTCTCAGATATGTTGATGTCGCGAAGTCTCTAGAATAAAGCCTCCCATGGCATTGTATCAAATGCTTTCGAAAGTCTACAAAACAATAATAGACCCTTGAAGAGCGATGATGGGCCTCCTTAATGATGGCTCTTAGTGTGAAAATGTGATTGGTCGTCTGGTAATCTGGGCGAAAGCCTGCCTGTTGTTTAGCTCTGAGATGGCGACTTTCCAAATCGTTAGAGAGTCGCTGATGTAGAGCTGTGGCATAAAGTTTGGAGAAGGTATGTCCCACCATAATAGTCCTGTAATTATTTGGATCAGAACTATTCCCTGATTTGTGGATAGGGTTAATGATGTGTCTAGTCCAGGAATGGGGGAAACTTGAACATACTACATGGTTAAATAAATCAACAATATGTGAGTCAAGGGAACAAATATCATGCATAAGGAATTCGACTTGGAGGCCTTCTTCATTTGCTGCTTTATTGGTGCTCATAGCTCTGGCTGCTATCTTGATGGCAAGAAGAGGGCTGGGAACAAATGTGGGTGGGAGGTTGCCCGGGAATGTCGTAAAGGGAGGTCGTGTGGGAGAACATGGGTTGGGGGTCTAGGTCGGGTGAGATAGCATGGTGTTTAGGAAAAAGGGTACGCCAAAAGGCTTTCGAAGAGTGGCGGAGGGCCGCACAAAGTTCAAGCCTCCTTTGGGAGAGGAACATTCGCTGTTTGCGACGAAGGAGTTGACGATAAGTTTTACGGAGGCCGGGGGAGGTGGAGGGGTCATGAGTGAGGGTGAAACAAAGTTGTTTGTGGAGGATTTTACATTCATCATTAAACCAACGATTCACGGGGAAGGAGGCAGGGGTGGGTTTATGGGTGTGTTGATGAGTAGAGTGGGGATAGGAATCAATAGTTGTCGCCTCGAGAACCTTGGAGAGTATCTCATATTTGGCTGTGGTCGTGTCCAATGATCTGAAGTGTGAAATAGGGGGGAGCAACTCTTTAAGGTGAGTGGTGTAAGAATCGACATAGACTCTATCAAAAAGGAAGGTGGTGCAAGGGGGTGGTGGGGGGGGGAGGGGAAGGTGATGTAGAGAGGGAGAAAGTGAGAAGGGTGTGATCAGCCATAGGGAGGGGGGAAACAAAGAGGTGCTGGATGTGAGGGAGGAGATCCTAGTTGGCCAGGACATAGTCGACCACACTGGCCCCCCCACTGTGGGGAAAGCAAGTGAAATCCTCGGGTCTTGGAAAACATGGGAGCCCGTTCAAAATCAATAGTTGTAAAAGGTGTCTCCCATATCTCGTGAGAGGCCCAGTCCTATCTGCTGAGTTCCTATGAAGGCCCTCAAATCCCGACTCTATCTCTTGGAGGCAGAGTGCATCCTCCGCTCTGTCATGAAGGGGTATTTGTATGTCTTTGGTATGGGCATTGAAGTCACCTAGAACAATCACCTCCCCAAGAGTGGAATAGTGGGAAATGTCAGTGTAAAGATTGGGGAACGAGTGTCCATCGGAATCACTATGGCGTGCAAAGTGTGACGACGCTGGGGGGAAAATAGCAAACTGCAATGTACCTGTCCCGAAGTATGGTGATATTTTGGTGAATCCGGACCCACAAAAATCGTGCGTGCTCATCTGATGTCACCATAGTAACCCGACTCTAAAGGGAGACTCGTATGAGTCATGCGACACCCCCAGATCCTCTGACACTGTTAGACCTGTTCTCTTGTTAGCAAGACCATACCCAGTGGTAACCATGAATCTGAGGTGGTGTCTGCATGGGGCTTGCGTGAGTCTCTGTGAGGAAAACGAGGTCACGGGATTTGATTGCATTGTGGAGTGTACGTGGTGAGGACCAAAAAGTACCATTACAATTCTGGCACCCAATGGATATGGTGGCCAAGCTCCCTCAAACATGTCCCCCATCTGGGCGAGAGCGTCATTTGGACCAGGGGGAGAGTACCCCGGAGGGTGTGAGTCTCAGATGATGGCCTTGAGGTCGTGGATGACTGCCCACTTTCCCTCTTTTCGTGTTGTTGTGACCAGATCCCTAGAATGTTTGAGTTCCACCTGCTGGGTCCTGGTGAGGTCTGCATCAAGGACAATCTTATGTGTGGTTGGAAGCGAAATCAATCGTCTTTTAGCCCAGAGGGCTCTAAGACGATCCTCTAGAGACCGGAAATGGAGAAGTGTGGAGTTGGGCCCCATCCATGCACGTTCTAGAGTGATGTCCTTCAGGTCCAAAGTGTTGTGAAGGAAGGAAGTGCCTATCTGTAATGGGTCTGATGAAGCTTCAGGAGGGGGGAGCCCACGTACTCTGAGGTTAAGTTATCGAGTATGACAGAGACATTCCTCGTTGAGTTTTGCTTGTATCACCTCCTCTACCTCTGCAAGCTAGGGAGGTTGATCTCTTTTGTGGACCACATCAACCCAAGAGTTAATGGTTTTTTGCTGTGATTCTGTCTCTTGTTTAAGAAGGGCCTGTTGTGATTTCAGTTCCTCTTGCAAAGTTCTGAATTCTGATTGGAGGTTGGGTCAATCTGCTGGTGGTTTTTGCAGGTGTGCGTTTTCTTGGTTTTTGATATAAAAAACCAGTGGTTTGAGCTCTAATACCTTACATGGAACTTGAACTGCAATGGATATTAACTAAATAACAAGATGCTTTACATTGCCTTTTAGCCAAGTGTTTATAAATGAATTAACACATTCCAAATTAGAAACTAGTCTGTTCTTGCAAAATCCCCAAATTAGTACTTTCCGAACAGTTATATTAGATATAGTTCACAGGAAATTAAAGAAAATCCGTGCTTAAAAAAGGTTATGCAATCACCCACCATTGTACTCATAGGATTACATAGAGCAAGAGATAGTCAAATGACTGATGCAATATTATTTGTTTATTTACACCTCTTTGATCAATTTTTTGTTATTGGCTCAAAATTCTGAAATCAGATCTCCCAAGTAATGAAGGCGTGCTTATATAATGGGCAACTACATATTGTCTACAGTTGACATCAAAGCTAAAATCAAATTTGACAGTAACCCTTGGATCTAAATCATGAGTGCATTTTGATGTCTCACAGCCTATATGCGATGATGTTGGTCCCGGGACCTGGTGATTTTTACTAACTTCCATCTGTAGAATGCCATAAACTAGTTAATAACTGTAATTCAAACAATTGGAATGGGTATATAATTTGGTTGTTTTCTTGGATAGTACAAGCTGAGTTACGATCTATTTTTGCTGCACAGCCTGCTCTTATTTGGATTGTTTTGCAATGCAGAGAAGTTTCGCTTCAGTGCGGAGTTTATTGAGCTGAGGCGTCGAGGATTGGATGTCTTTATAAATCGAATTGCTTCTCATCCACAACTGCAACATAGTGAAGATTTGAAGCATTTCTTACAGGCGGAAGAAGAGGTACACTAACTATGGTAGAAATTTTGAAATACATTAGACTATAAATTCAGTGAAAATATTAAGGAAAGTAAAATTGATAATGTTTTAGTGTTTTTGTATTATGTAATGTTTGTTGTCATTAGATGCAGTCAACAATACCATTGGTGCTTATAGCATTAAAAAATATTAATCTTGGATTCAAATTTAATTTGCTTTAGTTAATATCCTCTATCGACTTATTGTAGGTAGTACTCTGAATAAGTAAGATGGAGCTAATGACATACCAGATCCTGGTCTCAGTCTTTGATTCTAGTTCACATTTTTTGTTTCAACAGAAATATTATTTAATTTTCATTGAGTGTGCTTTGTCTTGAGCATGTTAAATTAGTAAAACTAATGTGGATTAATTATTATTTATGAGGATATTAATATGTACTTGTCGACACTGTTTTGTTGACTGAGGGTAACAGCAGAATAGGTCAAGCTTGAGGGTTCCAGTGGGTTATGGAAATCCCCCATTTGGTTATAAGGGTGGTACTCCCTATGAATTCCAGACTTTTGTGAGAAGCCCTTTAAAATAACATGATTATCATCTCACAGATACACCCATAAAGCAGTAGAATCAAACATTCAACCACTGTTGTCTACGTGTTCAAATTTACACAGGCATTTGAACAGTTACTGAATGTTACACTTCTAATGAGATATTCAATTCACACAACTGTTATTCTGTGAAGTGGAGCATCTCCATAATTGGAACAAAGTGTATCGACATCCAAAATATTATGATTCTTCATGAACATATGGAAATCCCCATGAAAAGTGAGGGAGGCATGTTCACCTATATAATAAAACCTAAATTCATAAACACCACAAAATTGAAAATTGGGATCAAAAGAATCTCATTGACCATTCAAACAATGGGTGGAATAGAACAACATAGAAACTAAAATATAACAGTCTACTTGAACTCCAATGAGGCACTGCACTGAAATGCTGAACACTAGATATATTAATGAGTTTGGATAAATACACTAACAGGTTGGATTAATCTGGACATATACCATTTAAAATCTTAAATACGGTTACAAAAATAGACATTTAAGGCGAGAAGAACTTGTGGCTGCAACTTTGAAACTGTGTCTCCAAGATTTTAAGGTGGGCAGAATCCAAGGACACTGGTTCTGCCTGAGGGATTGTAATCTCTGTTGATGAAGGAAGCAAAGATTTTTACTAGGGACAAACTTTAAACAAGATTAAAACACAGAGGGAAGTGATGCACTCTTTAAAACAACCATCCAATATTACATCATCATATAGCTAAATGTAGTGTATCCTCTTCAAAGGTGGAGGAGCTTTTGATAATTTATGGAAGAAAAATAGAGGAAGAGCCTTTATAAGTCCTCTACACTAGTAACAAAATACTCAAAATAAAGGTCGCTTCATAATGATTCAGTAGAAGAATTAAGAATGACTGAAGACAGTTAAGCTGTGCTCATCTCCATGTGCTTCAGCTTGAAGGTACCTGTTGGTGAAATATGGGATTCATCTTACTACAAGCAGTGATGCAGGATGAACTCCTCAAGACAATATCTAAAGGAACAAGCGAAGAAGCGAAGGCCAATGAAAAGTAAACTGAACTCCCTGGATAGTGTTTTGAACTAGGTTGAGTTGAACTTTTCTCTCTTTTGCATAGCTTTAAAAAGGCAATCGAACCGATTTTATTGGCGGTTGATGGCAGTTACAAAAACATCAAGCAGTTTCCTCTGTCAATTTTTAAGCATTCAATGCATTCAATTTCAGATCTGAAAATTACTTCCAACTTGTTCCAAGTGACCTCAAACAGTAAATACTAGGACTGTTATCACTGAATAATTTTACATTGAAATTATGACAGAAAATTTTAGTGGAAGCACAAAGATCAGAGAGAAATCATCCATGCACATGAGACACAAATTTTACTCAGAAATAATTTTTAGATTGAGGATCCCGAGGACAAAAACAGTCTTCACAGCAAAATTACAATCTCAGCAAAATTCCATAAAACCTTCCAACTTACAAATCTTCCTGAAACCCTGCTGACATCATGGCTGTATGGCTGTGTCAGCCCTGCAGCTCGCACGTGCGGCTGTTGTCCGTACGGTTCAGATGTGTGGTACGGCCTGCAATTAATGCACCATACGGCCTGTACGGATCCCACACGTGCGGCTTCTCTCTCTCACACGTGCGGCTCCTCCTCCTTGGCTGAAAAAATTGAGAAAGAAAGACCAGAAACCCTAGACCAGATTTTCCAAAGTGAAGATCCTCTTTGCAGAAATTAGCCTCCACAATCCCCTTGGTAATAGTGCTCACTCACTCATGCCAAACACATGATGACAAGATAAGATGTGCAGTGCCTCCTCACATTGCCTCTCCTTTTATAGAAGTCTAAAAGTGAGTTTAGAAGCCCCCAACTTACTTTAGAAGCCCTCCACTAAACTCAACATTAAATTAGAATTGTTTGTTCCTTCAAGTGGGTGCAAAACCCCAACAACAACAATTCCAAGCCCCAGCTCTATATAAAAGGGGTTTTTACAAAGTAAAAATGCAATGTGAGTGCCAGCAAAGATTTCCACATTTCCGACACCAAGGCCAATGTGAGAATACCTCCCCGATGCTACAAAACATCAACATCCTCCAGGTCATTCTTGATTTGCTTAAGTTAAGATTCCACATCTTTTATTGTTGTTGTTGTGGCACTGTTTGGTTCTGCTGAGTGGGAGACCTGAGATGATCTAGTTTGCTTCATATGATGCCCCTAGTGGGACCTTCTGTGGTATTGCTTTTCACTCTGATTTCCAACAAGTTATCTTCATTGTAATACAATTCAGATTGCTGAGACTCGATTGTCAATTTCACGTTGGATTTAGCCACCAAAACATTTATCAGCCAAGTTTAATGTCATTAGCAGATATCTTCTCTTTACTGTCACAGTCTAGCAAAATCTTCTTTTTATTTTGGAAATTGCAGTATCTAATTTTTTTATCACATAACTGATTCTCCTTCATCAAAACTGGGCCTTCCAAGTGCTGCATTGGTACATTCTTATCAAGTTCTGTCATCAATTTCTTTCTCTTTTCTTCCAGAGTGTTACAGTCAGTGATCAATTCTGTCAGCAATTAAATTCTGTAACTCCATCCTCTTTGAATTTCAATCAACTGCATGTCGTTTGGCAATTGTTGGGCTCCCCTAACTGAAACATCAATTGTAGCTACAATATGCAAGTAAGGCCTCACATAAGTCACCTTAAAACTGGTATAACTTTTTAACTTCTCCAGTTGCCCTTTTATGCCTTCAAAATGTTTTCTCAAGTTTTGAGATCTCTCAGTAATCTGCCAGACATCCTTAAGTAAATTCTCTTTGTCATTCAGATTGTCCACAATTACTTCCCTTGTGTCTTTGATGGCTGTTTTTTCCGATTCAGTTTTATTCCCTGTTTCTGATTCAGTGGGCTGTGACACAGGCTCTTCCGGAGGCCTGGAAGCAGTGGGAATTATGTACAAAAGCTCTGAGAGGTAAATTCTTGAATTCTTCAAATTCTGATCCACGATATGTGTTTTCAGCTTGTCCTATCAGTGCAGTTTGTTCTTCCACCTTTGAATTGACTACCTGGATAGTGGCCTTATTCAACTTGACTGCATTGGTTGCACCCATATCCAAGACATCAAGAATAGCAAATGAAAAACTTCATTTTCTTGTTACCCTTTATCCTCAGCTGGGTTGATCTCATTACCGATGATTTATTCATGTCATCTTTGTTAAAATCGTGTTAACCGTTCATCAAATAAAGGCATTGGGGCTTCCCGTACTTTCTTCATTTTCTCCTCTCTGACCTTTATGAGAGGAAGTGCCCATTTGGTGTTTGCTCTGTTTCAAGGTCCATCAATTCTCTCTCCTTGAGTGGACTGTGGGAGGTACCTTAGATCACAGACAGAGTTTGAGGAACAATTGGGAGGGAAATAGGGTTTTTACCATCAGGGTTCTGAGTGTACTCAGCTTGTTTCTTCTCCTCAACAACACTGTTCCTTTTCTTCTTCTCTTTAGCAACTTCATATTCTCTAGGTCTCTTTGATCCAAGATGTTCATCATCACCTTCTCTGTCATCTCTACTTTCTCCATATCAAGGGAGATATGATTTTAGAGGAGAGTCAGATGGAGGGATTTTGTTAGCATAATAGATTGAGTCGCCCCAACTTGACTTGTACTCCGTAAACATCATCTGTAGATGTCTATCTTCCCAATAGGTGGGAATTCATTTTGCTGGAAAGCATGGGTGCTGATAAGTGGTGGATGCAATGTTAGGGTCCTTCAACCATTCTGAAAGGCGATGTGATGTATACTAGCAACAGGTGGAGTGGATTCAAATGTTCTAACTTCATTATCTCTTAGACTGCTTTTTATGATGATTGTACTGCATTTCCTTTATCACCGCTTTCATCCTGATCCCTGCTAGGAAGAGGATTGAAGGACCCTTCTTTGTCTAAAAGAGCATCAAGTTTACTTCTCCTCTCCCGATCCTCGAGGCTTCTGAACAATCTTCTATATTTCAGGCCAATTAGGGTGCCTCATCCATGAGATTCATGTGGTGCTTCCCGGTGATATTTTTCGCTCAGTTGGGTACTCTAGTGTGGGCCTTATCCATTTATTTTTCAAGACACCTTATCTGACCCTATTCAAGTAGTGTATGGTTTATATCTTTGGATACAGAGGATGCCCCACTATGTTGATGTTTTGGTAGCTGCGGGAGGATCCTTCCCTCCTAGATGACCTTTCTTAGATGCGGAGAAGATTCTGGAAGCAAGAGATCCATTGGACAGATGTTGAAATACCCTAGAAGAGAAGTCGGCCCAGCTAGAAGGACAGGAAGACTATAAATAAGTGTTAAATTTAGAGCTGTTATTAAGTTCTTTTCAATTTACTAGAGCATAACAACATAAGTAGGATCACTGAAAGAAACGCAATCACAAGGTACACAACATATTATTCTGGGAAACCCTCATGGGGGAGAAAACCCAACAAAAAACTTCCTCAATAATAGATTGCCAATACAATGCCAAGACTTAAGACAAAACCACCAAGAAAAGACTAGGACTAAGCATGTGCCTCTCTCTCCTTGCAACTGCAACTACCTTCAAAAGATGCACACTAGAAGTGTGAGTAAGTGGGTGAACAAATGAGGCGCCATCCTCACTTATAAATACTCGCTGAGGAGGTGCTAGGGTTATGTTTCTTCATCAAGTAGGCCCTGTTATCGCGCAATTTGTAGCTAGGAGAAAAGACTAAGGTAGAGGGCCAAACTGGCATAACAGGAACCTATCCCACCCAATGTCACCACGATGGGATGGTTCTTTCTCTTTAGGGAGGTGAGGCCCAGGGGAGACGTCCCCGGTGACCTGGGGCTTTGAAGAGGCTAAAGGATAATCAGACAATGACAAGTTTCCCCTTTCACAGATCACCAACAATCAGAGGTTCCCGGCTAAACAACCAATAATAAAGTAAAACCCAAAGAAATGTACCTGCCTGGAACAAGACAACAACAAACTGGTACGTGCAAGCTATTTCAATAGGTTAGTACTTCATATCAATCAAGAACTATCTGATGAACTTATAAGCAATTTGAATATAAATATTGAGAGAGTTGATGTTTATCAATAGCAGTAAAAATGATATCACTTCATCAATAATTATTAGAATGATGTGGCATTCAATGTAATAAGCCAACACTTTACTCAATTTATGCCTAAAACCACATTCAATTGCTCACAAGATGAAACGTTGCTGCAATAAAGATGAAATATCCAATAATGACGTCAACAACTTAGGGTTAGTATGGTTAGCTAGAGCTAGGGTTAGTGTAGTTAGGGTTTCAATTCAAAAGCTTTGAGAGTGTTTAGATCAAGTTCTACTTCAACGTTTGACGTCTTAGATCAGTGCCTTAGGGTTTAATGGAGTCATAAGTGAAGGACGCACAGGTTGAAGGAGGCAAGATTTCAAGGGCCTCAAAATCGGAACCCTAGGGGAGAGAGGCTCACTCCGGTGTTGCTAAAGCAAGGCCTCGTGCTCTCTCCTCCTTCCCGACAAACGACTAGCTCAATAATAACAAAATATAACCAAAACAAGAGGGTTTGATGAGGGAGGTGTTGCTAAAGAAAGGCCTTTCAGCAAACCCTAGAAAGAGTACGACCCTAGTGTAGTAGACCTAGGCCAGGGACGTCTCACTCTTCTTGGCTTCAGAATAGTATGGCTAGCGATAGGGAGAGAAAATAGGAGTGTAGCTAAGGCTAGGCTCTTTCTTCCCTCCACAATGGCTTAAGGTTTCTCTATTAGGGGACATGAGACAATGACCTACTTGTGTGCTTGTCCCCTAGGGTTTTGATTCAACAATATTTATAAACAAATGCAAGAAATTGAACTACAACCATTCATTTAAGAAGTTTTGCAGAAAAATACTTATAAATCACCAAGAAATGACCATGCAAACCTAGTTGTAACACCTTCCTTCAAGAGAAACACCATAAATGCCAAAAATCTCTTCCTTCAACAAGTGCGCATTACTTAATTCAGCCAAAGACCCAAGATAGGGCGCCAAAATCAGACCTCACTAATGAGTGAGTAAGTTGTGATGATAAAATGAAGGAGAAAATCCTCCATTTATACAAAACCTTGACCTAATTTTACATTTTAGGTCAGGTAAAAAGGCCGACAAGGCCAAAATATCAAATCATACTGTTTTACATTAAATTGTCAAGTTAAAACCCTAAATCAAGCTGAAAAGAGAGTAAAAGCCCCTCCAAAGGAGACTTCAGCCCCTTCTAGGGCAGATGGAGCGTCCTGGAGCAAAACGTTAGCCCTCCTTGGGCTTCTCCAACCTGCCACACGTGCCACTGCTACCTAGTCTGCCCCCAAAAATGTCCATGATGCTGGGTGACGTCATGGTCAAGATGGTGACGTCCTAGGCCTTCCAAGGCCAACGTTCCACTGAAAAAGGGTCATCCCCCCTAGGTCAAGCTCTGTCGGGGTGCCTCTAGTGGAACGTCCTCTTCTCCTCTAGTGCAAAGCGCTGGATCCATCTCTATCCTATGTCTGTCCCCTGATGGGGTCTCAACATCCACCTGATGGGCTCTCCAGCCCCATGGAGGTCCGAACTGATCATCTCCCCATGTGTACCGGTCCAAGATGGTACCTGTCCATTGGGTATGGTCGTGCACATCAAAAACTATGCCCTCCATGGGCTCATCAGTCACAAAGATCATAGCAATGTCAATCACATTTCATCATCAATATTAATAAACATATGCATAAAACCCCTAATAGATCAGTTAACAACTCAAAGACATTACACAAGCTTGCAATACAAGTCTGGGGAAAAGGACAAGGCGTCCTATTG
Organism: Picea mariana; assembly: GCA_032191745.1. NCBI lineage: Eukaryota > Viridiplantae > Streptophyta > Pinopsida > Pinales > Pinaceae > Picea > Picea mariana. The sequence goes on along the minus strand of JASDQU010026173.1, from coordinate 36,478 downwards.
GGCTAGTGTCCACAGGAAAAGGAAAGTTCCCAGAAAGACCTCATTCAAGCCATGTAAGTGAGGTTATGTGGTTAGGGGATGTCCAAGCATGTGGGTGTAGTGAGGGCCAAGGACACGTAATTGTTACCTGTGGGTGCCTTTGTAGAAGGCGAGCTGTACCTGTCATGGATGCATTCTTTCCAAGCCCATTTTTGCCTTTATTCTCTTTTATTCTTTTATTCCTTTTTATCTTTTTTGTTCAAGAGCTAATCAAGGGACACTGCCTTGGCATGGTGACCAGAGCTGACAGTGTTACCCACAAATACTTTCGCAGAAATGAGAAGGCAGGCTCGTGATGAGACCCCCTTTCCCTTGTCCATGCAACCAAGAGTCACTGCCCTGGCGTGGTAACCAGCTGGTGGCAATGTCAAATTACTAGGTACCCATGGACCTAATAGGCTGGCTCATGATGAGACCCCTTATCCTTTGACTAGGTCTTCGTTTTATTATTTTTCCAGGTCCCTCTTGTTTCTTGCTTTCTCGGGGATCCTTGGGCGAAGCATCTCGAGGTTCATTTTTAGGCTTTTATCTTTTACCCGCTGGCTTTTACCTTCTGGGCCTTTAGCCCCTTCTTCCCACGAGGTAAGGTGCAGTCCCGAAGCAGGTCAACCAAATGCCTGGACAAAGGGAGTGGGATAGGTGAGCGGGAAACAAGATGTAAGAGTGGTGGTATGATGGGAGCGGATGATGGCTTTTCAGAAATCCCCCTAGTGGCAAACCAAAACCTACCGACACAGGCTTGCTAGGGCACCCTGTCAAACCCCCCAAACGTGGTCAAGTGAACAAATGTAAGATCCAAGCAGTCGTTAGAGATATGAGGAATCAAATGCATATATTTAAAGGTTTCAATGATCAAAAGTGACACATACCATGATACGTGGACCAATTACCTCATAGAGCAAGAACCTCTTCTGATACAGGACCAATCCGATGGTGATGGATGATGCTGCTGCTGTCAAGACAAAAGATGATGGGAGAAAAGGATGGGCCCTCCAGGGCCATGCTCAGGTCAATCCTGCTCTCGGTACTCCATGTCTAGGACCTATGGGCCTCAAGACATGATCTCTTAGTTATCCCTAAAAAGTGGGGATAACAGGGTCGACTTCTTCCAGTAGTGGTTAAAACCACTTTATTAAACACCAGGGGATGACTTTACAAACACCACCATATAACTATGGTTTGGCCAATCCACAAAAGGGGATTTGATCTATAAGATAATAACTCAATTATAATTAGAATATTCTTCGAAGTTACAATATTTCAACACTCCCCCTTAACGAGAAGGGTATTCTACTGACATAACCCAATACAACATCATCAGGAGAGAGAGAGGGCAACAACATCATCAACATTTGGAACATTGACTAGCATATCTACAAATCATTGAACATTTTTTTCATCATCAATAACATCATCGTTCACAGCATGGAGCTGGAGTAGCATCATCATCATCATTTGCATCAACATCAATTAGCATAACACTAAGGCAACAAAATTACCAACACCATCATCAACAACACGAGGTTAATACAACATCATCAACAACAACACGAGGCTGAAACAACATCATCAACAACAGCACAAGGTTGAGATAACAACATCATCATCATATGGCAACAAAATGAGGCTAGTGTAACAACAACATTTTGTGGTACTTTGACAGACCGTCCTTACTGGACCTTCGGGATTTGCCCAGGAATCAAAAGATTCCCTAGGATATAAAATCCTAACGGAGCTACCACGTGGTACTCTGACAGACCATCCTTACCGTCCAAAGGCTAGGGAAGGAGCCGTACTTCATCCTTGAGTGGTTATGCTAAGGTTAGGCTCGGTATTTCATTGAGGTCGATTCATTGTAAGAAGATCTCTATATTTTCTTGTTGAATAATAAAATCTCCAAATCTGCTGCATTGGTTTTCCCACTGAGGTTTTTCCAGGGACTATTGTCCAAAAATGTTACTGCCCAAAATAGCAGCCCTACAAGGTCTTAGACTGCTATGTGAGCAACACAAGGGATAGGTGCCCAATGTCACCACAACACCTATCCTCTCCTTGTTCAAGCTCAACTCCCACTCTCAAAAGGCTTTGGGAGGCTTCCTTATAACACAACACAATCACCTTACCCAACCAATTAGTAGATCAATGCCTGAAATAACGAGCTATGGTAAAAGGGGTAGGAGTCAATTATTTTTAATGCTTGCTGAAATAAAATTATTGCAGAAAATAGAATGACCAAACAACAAGCTAATATTAACATTTACTCTCCAAAGAATGATAAAAATGAAGTACAAGAGAAAGGGGAAATGATCTTACCACTTTTCTAGATGACTAGCTATGTGAGTACCTTGACCAAAGTGGTCGAAAATGACCTTTCTRGGCCTCCTGTTAATGTTTATGCCATTATTATAGTTCTTTGCATTTAAATAGATAAAAACAACATAAAGACAAGATCACTGAGAAATACACAATCACAAGAGACACAACATTTATCCTAGGAAACCCTCTAGGGGAAGAAAACCCAGCAAAACTTCCTTATTATAGATAGCCAATACAATGCCAAGAGATAACTCAAGCTAATACAGAAGATCCTCTCCCAAAGATGCGCCACTCTCTCTCCTTCTTCTCTAATTGCAGTTCCGAAACTTGTCTCTCAATGAGCAAGTGAGTTGTGTGTCTAAGTGAGGCGCTGGCCTCTTTATTTATACAAGACTAGCACGTGTGAAGTGTCTCTTCATTGGCAGGGCCGTCTTCTCAAACTGGGTGGTTATAACCACCTTTAATATATTCTGGGGCCTCTTTAATATCTGTTGGGGCCGACTNTAGCCGACATGATCAATCCACAATGGGGATTGATCCAATGAATAATATATCAGATAATAATAATAATACACTTTGCAGTTACATTATTTCAACACTCCCCCTTAACAAGAAGGGTATTCTTCAACAATATCAGGCGAGAGAGAGGTCTGCATCATCAACGACATCAGGAGGGCAGCATCATTAATATCATCTTGGAGCACTGACTGGCATATCTATAAATCATCGGAAGTTTTCTTCATTGGCAGGCATCGTCATTCTCAAAGGCATGCAATCATCATTTGCATCAATATGGATTAGTATAAAACTAATACATCATCATCATCACAGCATGAGGCTGGCTCATCATCATCATACTAGAATGGCTTTACGTCACAGCTATCAAGTCGGAAGCACAGTTCTAGTCTTGTCTCATAGTCTTGCTTTATGTCACAGCAATAAAGATGGAAGCAAGATACTCGTCCTGCTTTACGTCACAACCATAAGGTCGGAAGCAGGATGCTAGACTGGCTTTATGTCACAACTATCCAGCCAAAAGCACAGTGCTAGCCTCATCTCATCATCTTGCTTTACGTCACAACCATAAGGTCGGAAGCAAGGTATACGTCCTGCTTTACGTCACAACCATCAGGTCGGAAGCAGGATACTGGATTGGCTTTATGTCACAACTATCTAGTCGGAAGCTTAGTACTAGTCTCATCACATCTTGCTTTACGTCACAACCATAAGGTAGGAAGCAAGGTATACGTCCTGCTTTACGTCACAACCATCAAGTCGGAAGCAGGATACTAGACTGGCTTTACGTCACAGCTATCTACCTGGAAGCTCAGTACTAGTCTCATCACATCTTCTTGCTTTATGTCACAACCATAAGGTTGGAAGCAAGGAACACGTCCTGCTTTACGTCACAACCATTAGGTCGGAAGCAGGGTACTAGACTTGCTTTACATCACAGCTGTACAGCCGGAAGCATAGTACTAGTCATATCACATCATCTTGCTTTACGTCACATAAGGTCGGAAGCAAGGTATACGTCCTGCTTTACGTCACAACCACAAGGTTGGAAGCAGGGAATATCTCATCACAACAACTAATCCCCCTTTTGAGGAAGGTCCTTTTGGACTATGCCAAGCTTATCTCGGAAGTACTCAAACTTTACACGAGATAGGGGCTTGCTCAACACATCAACAACCTGTTCATCCGTGCTAATATACTGGAGCTTTATGGCTTCTCTTTGCACCATTTCACGGATGTAATGATATCGAATCTCTATGTGCTTCGACTTATCATGAAATACAAGATTCTCTGTCATCGTTATGCAGCTTTGGTTGTCACATAGGATCGAGGTTGCTTCCATCTCTAGGTCAAATAGATTGGTCAACAACTTTCGAAGCCATATAGCTTCGCAGCTAGCAGAACACACAACAATGTATTCTGCTTCCGCTGTGCTGAGAGCAATGCTGGATTGCTTCCTACTTTGCCACGAGATCATGGCTGATCCCAAACTGAAACAACATCCAGAAGTGCTTTTCCTGTCAGCAATGCTTCCTGCCCAATCTGAATCAGTGTATCCACTCAATGTGAAATCATGATCTCCGTCATAACTGAGACCACAATCTAATGTACCCTTAAGGTACCTCATCACATGTTTTGCAGACACAAGATGAACATGTCTGGGCTCTACCAGAAACTGACTCAAGGTGTTCATGGCAAAACAAATGTCTCGTCTGGGGTTCGTCAGGTACATCAACGATCCAATAATCTGTCTATACAAGGTGGCATCAATTGATTCCGACGAAGTGTTGACCGACAACTTCAGTTTCGCTTCCATGGGTGTATTCATGGGCTTGCATTCCAACATGTCAAATCTCTTTAGGATTTCGACTGCATACTTCTTTTGGTTAAGGAAGATTCTCTCTGGACTCTGCCATACCTCAAGACCTAAGAAATAATGCATTAGGCCAAGGTCTTTCATTTCAAATTCCGAGGCAAGTCTCTTCTTACATTCGATGATGAGCTTTTCTTCTCCTGTTAAGAATAAGCCATCCACATATAGCAATAATATCACTGGCTCATCGTTCATAACCTTGAAGTAGAGGTTAGAATCTGCTTTACATTTGGTAAAGCCTAAGCTCGTCAAGAAACTGTCTATACGGCCATACCAAGCTCTGGGAGCTTGCTTCAATCTGTATAAGGCTTTCTTCAGTTTACAGACATGAGACTTCCTGTCTTCAATTTCAAATCCTTGAGGTTGCTCTATATACACTTCCTCTTCGATGACACCATTTAGAAAGGCTGTCTTTACGTCCATCTGGTGTAACTTCCACTTCATCTTAGCTGCAAGGGCTATGATGGTTCTGATCGAAGTGTATCTGGCTACAGGAGTGAATGTCTCTTCATAGTCAATGCCTTCTTTCTGAGAAAAGCCCCGAGCGACGAATCTTGCTTTATATTTTTTAATACTTCCGTCAGCAGCATGTTTTATTTTGAAGTGTCATTTGGAGGATACCACATTTTTACTCTTCGGTCTGGGAACTATTTCCCATACATCATTCTTGATTATGGATTGGTATTCCTCTGTCATGGCATCTGCCCATTCTTTCATCTGAAAGGCTTCTTCAAAGCTGGTAGGCTCCTTCTCTAGGAGGTCACACATCAAAGTCGTATAACTGGAAAATGGCTTTGGTCTTTTCACCTGTCTTGTGGTTCCCTGGGGAACACCATACTTCTCCCCATCTTGAATAAGCTCTCTGGCCCAAGCTGGTTTCTTTTATGGAGGATTGTCATCTGAGGTGGTTCTTGAAATTCCACTATATCATGATCTTCTGGAATTTCCTCATCAGGGGAAATTACGTCTTCCCTCATTGGTTCTGCGGCTCTGGGAATCACCCTCTCTGCAGTTCCGGGGGTTACGGGTTCCTCTTCATATACTTCTTCAAGTTGGCATCTTCTTGATTTCTTGAGCGCTGCATCTTCATCAAAGGTCACATCCCTGTTGATCTCAATGTGGCGGTGACCTGGTATATAAATTCTGAAGGCCTTGGAGACCTCACAGTATCCCACAAATATTCCCTTCTTTCCTGAAGGTTCCAACTTGTTTCTCTTCTCTTTCTGTATATGAATAAATACTGGGCAGCCAAATATTTTGAGATGGCTTACCTCTGGCTTCTTTCCGGTGAACATCTCTTCCGTGGTCTTGAACCCAAGTGCATTATGGGATAATCGGTTTTGTACATAAACAACCGTCATTGCTGCTTCTGCCCATAAGCACATAGGAAGATCTTGATCATGGATCATAGTCTTCACAACTTCCATTATCGTTCCGTTCTTTCGTTCAGCTACACCATTTTGTTGGGGATTGTAGGGAGTAGTGAGTTCCCTCTTGATCCCAACATCTCTGCAAAAGTTCACGAACTCTTTTGAGGTGTATTCTCCTCCATTATTTGACCCGAGTATCTTAATCTTTCTTTCAGAAAGATTCTCTATCAAGGCTTTGAATTCCTTGAACTTGTTGAACACTTCATCTTTAGATTTCAAGAGATACACCTAGGTCTTAAGAGAATAATCATCAATGAATGATACATAGTATACATACCCGCTAATGGAGGCCGATGGCATTGGGCCACACACATGTGAATGAATGAGTTCTAGGACTCCTTCTGCTTTGCT
>JASDQU010026173.1:12985-24700 GCA_032191745.1 Picea mariana | reverse complement strand
CAGTTTAGAAGATATATCAACATATTAAAAGAATTAATACCTTTAGCAATGAAGATATATCAGAATTAAAATCAGCATACTCAGCATATAAAGGCACAAAGGTATTAACATAAATCAGCATACCCAGCGAAAAGATGTATGAAGGATTACAAGAGTATTTTAAAAAGATATATCAGATTTTAACATGGTTCCAATACATCTCAACACTTAATACATTTCAATACTTGGTTCCAACATTAATATTTCAGCAGACGGTTTCAGCATCTAATACTTTAAGTGCATAGTCCCAGCACTTATGTATATCAGTTCCAGCGCTAAAATTCTATTAGCGTGAGACCTTCAGTGTATGCCCATGAATATTAAATTTAATATTCAGCATCCACTATATTTTCAGCATGCACATGTGACAGTCTTAAAAATGGAAACGGGTACACAGCATGTGACAACTCAACCAATGAAATCCGTGGAATCTGGAGGTAGCTGATTGTTTTAATTAGCTGATATGTAACAGCGTACACTTGTGCAAATCATTGAACAATGGCATCAAAGTTGTTCCAAACTATTTCCCAGCATATTAGGAGGGTTGTTGCTCTATACTTAGAGTGATTGAAGTCATTCTCTTGTATATATATGAGTGTGCGCTCTCATGAGCGATACTAAGTAGTGAAGTGTGAGAGCAAGACTGTATAAGAGTTGTTCTGAACTCTAATATCTTAATATAAGACTGTTGTTTATGAGTGTTATTCTGATCTTTTGCCGGTGATTTAGTCAAGTATAAGCACAGGCCTGCCTATGAGTTTGGGCCCACTCACAGGTACAGCTCTGTGATATTTAATTTTCAGCATATAGCTATTAGTTATTAGTTTCTAAATAGTTGTTAGTTTATGTTAATTTCATTTTTAGTTAAATGCAAGCTGTAGATTGGACGCAGGCTGCATAATGGCCACTTGCAATTTGCTGAAGAATGATGACTAAGGATTGTTAAGACTAGATTCTTGCAGATTTCTGATTTTGTTGTCATCCTTTGTTTATTTTGATATCATATATTAAATCTGGGTGTGCATTTTCCATCTGTAATAATGTCTGAATGTCATTAGCAAAACTATTAGTTGGGAATTGTAAAGCCTGCTGATCTGATTTCGATGCATTGATTTAATAATAGTTTGCTTCTAGTGTGTGGATTCGAATATATTAGATAGTTCCTTTTGACTGTGTGTGTGTTGTAGAATCACTATACTTGTGTCCCCGCTAGGTGAACATACGAAGGGGCAGGGTTATGAGTGCTCAGAGACCTAACCCGGAGAGATACCACCAGCAGGGTTGGGGGTCAAGAGTATTGTGACTTGCTCTCTTATATTCCATGCATGGTTTAGTTTAGTTAGTCTTTTCCAATAGCTTGGTGAAAGTTTTCTTTCTATGTATACTGCACCGGGTGCCTCGCAAGTGTAAACTGAACCCCGGGTTGACAAATTAAGTGACAGAGTGTAGAGTGACACCAATTGATTGGGAATCATATTTACACCTCGCCAGTTATAACATTGGACTAATATGTAACATTAAAGGGGAAGGTTAGTGCTAGGTGGTAGAACCACCATAACTTCCTAAGGGTGCCATAAACATGTAATGTGAGATGATGTATGCCAGTAATGTATTGTTTCAAGTTTCAACATATTAATAATTTAATATACATGTTTCATACTCCAAGCACAATGTCTATTATTGTGTGTTTCAATTGTATGTGTGTACAGTCCAAAAATTATCACATCCATAAGAGTTTTTGATTGGTGTTACTCATAGAGACCCTTGCTACAAAGAGTGGCCTTTTGAGGAATGGGACTAGAATCTTGAAGAAATTGTTTTGGAGTCTTGTAGAGAGGGCATTGAAGAGTTGATTTTGGAGGATGATTCGCCATTACCTAATGATGCAAACCTTGAGAGTGAGTGGTTCCTTAAAGAGGTAATGGTTTATTATGATGTTGATGATAACCTCACTTCTATACTTGATGTTCTTACTATTGTTTAGGGTCTTATCTTATAACATAGTAGATAAGATAAGCTATAAGATATTTTATTAATGTCCATGAGTGTCCAAAAAGTAGGTCAATGAGACTAGAGAGTAAAACAATCTGAGGCACTCCAAGCATCGAAACATAACGAAACATAAGTGAATGAAAATAAAAATAGTGAGTGAGTGTGGGTAAACCAAGAAGATAAACCTTAACATAGAAAAATATTATGCTAAACATATGCAGAGGTGAGAGAAAGGACATCCTTGTGATCATCCATAACTATGAGTGACCCAATGCAAACCCTAATGATGTCCTATGGGAAATGCCATGGATTGATAGGGCTTGACTGGGTAACCATGTGAGGAGATTGGGAGTGACAAGCTGGAGCTCTCTTGAGTCTTAACATCTAAGGCCATGAAAAGAATCTGGTGATGGGCAACAAACCTCTGTTCCCGGGGTGAGAAGTGTTTTCATGAATCGATTTTAATGAACACAAATTACATTATTCATCATACTAGTTATTATTATGACCCAAGGGTTGCATCCATGATCAAGGATGTGTCTCTTGGGCACTATATCAGAGGTCTTCATCATTGCCTTTCAATCATCATTGTATCATTCATTTGTATTAATTATTATTCCTATCCTTGGACATTAGACATTATATTATGGACTCTTGTCCCTCTTTATATGATGGCTCAGTTATTGAACCAATTGGTCATTACAGTAGTATCAAAGAAGTTTCGATCCACTGGTTGGGCACCAAACTTCTGCTAGTTGGCAATTTGAATTTCAGGGTGGAGGTTGTCCAGTTCAACTCCACATTCTTGCATTCCATTCTGCTACCATTTACCATATTAATATATATAAAAAAAGAAAGGAAGGAGGAAATGCATATCTGCTACCAAAACAACAAGAAAATAATCGAACGGATTCATTATGCTATACAAGAATAAAATTGGAAGGATTCATCGTGCTATAGATATTGCAAAAGGAATAAACATTTCAGAGTCATAAAGCACAGGATATCCAACAATATCATGACTCTATAGTTTGATACTCATTGTAAACACTGAAAGAATCTGCCATTGTTGAAGGTGTGTACAATGTGGGAGAAGCCACACTAGCAAGTCTCTGAAATTAAACAATAAATAAATAAATATACAGAAACAGCAACCTATACATAGGCGCCAACGTTCCCTGTAGATCACTTACTACAATCATGCCGACTGGAAACAAGGAAGCACACCAAAATATTAAAGCATTTGTATTATTGGAACTGGAAATATGCTAACCACCAGAGTTGAATCGCACAGGGCATAGCCTCCAATGCCAATAGAATTATTAGCTGCTTGGAGTCATAAAACGCAGGATATCCAACAATATCATGACTGTTTCTTCTATAGTTTAATACTCATTGTAAACACTGAAAGAATCTGCCATTGTTGAAGGTGTGTACAATGTGGGAGAAGCCACACTAGCAAGACTCTGAAATTAAACAACAAATAAATAAATATACACAAACAACAGCCTATACATAGGCACCAACGTTCCCTGTAGATCACTTACTACAATCATGCTGATTGGAAACAAGGAAGCACACCAAAATATTAACGCATTTGTATTATTGGAACTGGAAATATGCCAACCACCAAAGTTGAATTGCACAGGGCATAGCCTCCAATGCCAATAGAATTATTAGCTGTGATTTTCCGTCTGGGAAGATGGTAAAGGCCATTCCCAAAAACAAATTTAATTAAGTCAAGTTGGTGTGTAACTAAGGTTAAGAAATAAAAATTAAAAGGAAAAAAATATTAGATATAAGTTATTATGATATTTACGTATATAATAAAACCTAAAGTTTAGGTACTATAAAGAAGGGGATATTTATTTCTATTCCCAATTCTAATTCAAGATTTAAGGTGTTCTTTTCAATTCAAAATCTCCATTCTCTTAGCAAAAGGGTATTAAAAATTTAGGGTACCATTAAAATCCCAAGTTCAATAAAGAAAGGGTCTAATTTAATGCCATATTTCTAAAGAAAGGATATAAGTAGACAAGAATGGAGTCTAGTCAAAATAAGAAAGAAAGATTTGTTTATAATGGTCTTATAAAGATCACTTGCCTTTTATTAGAACCTAAGTTGCATGATATTGGGAAATGGGTATGAGTTACTTAAATGGAAATGCACTGGAAAGGTGACCTCTAAAAAATTTGGAAATGGGGATATATATATAGTGTGTGTGTGCGTGCTATTTTATTAATAGCGCATTATATTGAAACTTTGAAAGAAAGCATTATGAATAAATGAGCAAGAACATTTAAATGACAAGCAATGTTCCACCATTGCTTATATTGGGATTCTCATCATTAGTATCACCCTCTGACTCTTCATCTAGCCTTTGCCTCTACCTCAATCCTCCTGGGACATCAGTCAACACCATCCAATTTTGATGAAACTGCCTAATCCAAGCCTTAAAATATGGTAGAAAAAACTTAACATGCCTAATCAATGATTTTGGCTTGAGTGAAGGGTACATTTTTGCTAAGGCCATGATAGAGGAGTTCAACAATCAGCATGACAGACGAGTTCAACAATCAGAACCACCAACATTGGGGTACATAAATGGCTTGGTTCTTTTGATTAAATACCAGTCCCATACTGTCATACATGATAGAATCCAATGAAATGCCACAATCCTGCAATTCTTGAAATCCCGAAAACTGTTAAGTCTGCTGAATTTTGAATGGAATATGAAGTTCTACTTTCTCCACATGAAGTCCGATGAGGTTGGAACCACTCTCAAACATCCTGAAACAATTAATGGTAATGTTAAATTCTTAAAGTAAAAGTTGACATTTCCTTTATAGTTGACATTTCCTTAATCTTTCCTTTTGTAACCTTTATAGTTGACATTTCCTTTAACTTTCCTTGACATTTCCTTTATCTTTCCATTGACATTTTTTTTATAGTTGGCATTTCCTTTATCTTTCCTTTGATAACCTTTATAGTTGACATTTCCTTAATCTTTCCTTTTGTAATCTTTATAGTTGACATTTCCTTTAACTTTCCTTGACATTTCCTTTATCTTTCCATTGACATTTTCTTTATAGTTGGCATTTCCTTTATCTTTCCTTTGATAACCTTTATAGTTGACATTTACTTAATCTTTCCTCGACATTTTCTTTATCTTTCCTTTTCTATCCTTTTACTTAAATTTTTAACATTACCATTAATTGCCAGCATTTTTGGTCAAACCTAGTGAAAAGCTGAGTAAAAAATCAGGTAAACTTTTTTGGAAATGCATCGTATGACGGCTAGTACTGCCCACAAACGTGTTTCCGGCGGTACGAAATGTGTTTCCCACACATGGGACACGTTTGTATGGCCGTAAATATGTCTCAGGGCTGTACCACACGCTGTATGGAAACACGCATGGGACAGCTCTGTACTACACATTTCTTGCAACTTAGATTAGAACCAAGAGGGATTGTTCAAAGGAAAGAAGATGTCATCATCTTTAATGCAAGCGAGATCCACAATTACTTCAATATTAGATTGGCAAATCAATTACAAATTTTTGATACAAATATTAGTGAATGCCAAACTCGTGGTGGAAAACTAGATGAAATCAACAAATTACAATTGATGATCGACAATCATGCTTTAAAATCTTTGTTTAAAGTCTCAACTATATGGTGTTATCTGGACATAATTTTTGGTGTACCATGTACGGAAGCATTAGGTCCTTTCACCTTAAATCTGAGAAAAAATAATAAAAAGAAGATAACCTGGCATGATGTTACAAAGTCTTGCATTGATGCAACCTCATCAGAAGACTCAGACATTGTCTCAGATGTCACCACTCAAAGTGATCAGAAAGTGCAGAAAAAGAAATATGGAAAAGAGAAATTAGAAAGATAGTTACAACTTACAAGACCTTAAAAGAAAACAATCAAGTTGTAAATGAATACATCTATCAACTACGCAGTTTTTTAGAGATCTGTATTAGTTACCCTATAGTTGTACTTGACATACAACCATGCACCCATGTACCCATGCTACCTCAGGTTTTTTTTTTTTGGGGGGGGNCAACCATGCACCCATGTACCCATGCTACCTCAGGTTTTTTTTTTTTTGGGGGGGAGGGGGGTTTGGGGGTGCGGCAAGGGATGCTTTTTCATCCTCTTGGGAGATAAGGGTATATACCAATGTCCCCCATTTTAAGATATTGCTGCAGGATGTTCTCAGGATAGCCCCATTTCACAGGAGATCTCCCAAGCAGTAAGCACATCCCTGGATGTCCCCTACAAATGAAGACACTGGGGGTTGCCACCGATTGCCCCCCTGTTCTTGGGATATAGAGGATGCATCCTGGATCCCTGGGAGGTAATTCGGTGGAACATATGATCTCGTTATTATGTTGTATTGGCTGTTGTCATTCAATGAACAAATTTTGATTTACTTCATACTACTTGAATCTAGTTCAAGATTTGATAATTCCTTTGTGTCTCTATATCCCCATTTCTCAAGATTGTTTTATTTTATTTGGTGCTCGTATTTATAATTTATGTTTGGATGGAATGTGCAAGGTATTTTCGAATATTAATAGCCTTTGAAGGTCACTTTAATTACTGATGCATTAGAAATCTATGATTTAGAATATATAAAATTGCCAGGTAATGTATAGTCTTCTACAAGTTTCTGCAAGTGTGAGGAGAAAAAGGATGATTATTTAGTGTCTCTTCTAAAGATTTCCTTACGCTTTGAAGACCAATTTTGAAGGAGTTAAAACCTCTTTGTATTAATGAAAGACGAAACAGAGACTAGCATACAGTTAGACGTGTCTAGGAGCACCTCGGTGAACTATGTGTTAGAATATGAAGGATGTGTGCTCGTTTTACCATTGACAATACCCTTGTCACCCAACCATAGGCCGAAGCCACCCTCCGAGCATCTTAACCTTGACAGAGAATCATTCCGGAAACAAACCCTAGGCTAGATAGCCAAACAAAGGGTAGCGCACCTTTCCCCAAGGATAGCGCACCAGCAAGAGCTGATCAGATAGTCCAAACCCTAGCCAAGAGATAGTCCAAGCCAAAACATAACTGCTAGCTGCAGTAGCAGCTCTTCTCCAAACCTGTGCACAAGACTGCAACTGCACTACACAGAACTGGCTCTCTGCAACTGCTGAGATGTGTCAAATGAGAGACTGACGCCCTGTATTTATAGTGGTTCTGGCAGACTTACTGGGGCCGACTTCTCCTTCTGGGTACCTGTGTGTTCAGTATATATTAATTCTTCTGGCCGACTTCTTCTCTTGGAGGCTAATAACCTAATACATATTATCTTCTTGAGCCGACAAGTCTTCTAGGGTTATAAGCCAACTCATTAAGGTTTCTCTTGCTTCCCGGAGTTTTCTATTCTTGTCAGGTTTACACGTGGAGGTAAATACCTTCTGCAGCTACCATAATATCAACACTATGAACAGTCTTCCACAAGTTTGTGCGAGTGTGAGCAGAAAATGATGGTTGTTTAGTGTCTCTTCTAAAGATTTTCTTAATTTTGAAGGAGGTAGAACCTCTTTGTATTAATGAAAGAAGGAACAAAGACTTGCATATAGTTAAACATGTCTAGGAGCACCTCAGTGATCTTATGAAAACATTCATAATTGCACATGACACGATAATGTACTCTTAAAACATGTTTGAAACATAGACTGAAGGTATACAAGTTAAGTCAACTACTGTGCATATGTTAAGTTGGTCATGTGCATAAAGAAGTCACTTTCCATTGGGAAAATGGTGATATCGTCTCGATGAAAATAGACAATCAGGATTACCAGAAATTGAGATTTTAACAAAATAAATTGAATTATAGATGATACTGAACCTTATTCTATTGAACTGCTTGAATGCAGAAGAATATGAGTAAAATTTATTTAGAACAAAATCATTAGGCTGTTATGCATTCTATTTATTAAACAGACAAGCAATGGCATACTTAGAAAAAAACAGTTTCTGCAACAGAAAACAAATCAGCATTTCACATATAAGGTGGTTCTTGGAAGTTATTCAATTCTTATTGATCCCTTACAGATTTACTCTTGGTTACCCCATTTTGCATTATGTTGGGAAGCCAAAACATTGTAAGAAAACTTCAAAGCAAAGGGGCAGTTTCAGGGGGAAATACTAATGCTTGGGAATGGAGGCAAATATCCAAAGAGCCTGGAATTGTTCAAGTTGAAAAATTGGAAAAACTGCTAACTATTCACACACGACCAAATGCAATGCATGGTCGAAATAAAGGTAGTAATTGTGATGTGCACAAAAATAACCATGGCAATGTAAGGCATCTCATAGTAAATTGTAGAGAGTATTTTGCTGGCTTGAAATATACTCCCTATGCATGTACATTGTTGTGAACTCAAAAAGGGATGTCTATTTTATTCTTTTGCTTATCGAAATTAAGTTAATTAAACCCTTGATTTAACTCCCAATGTTATCATCCTCATGCATTCTTTTGCAAATGAGTTATTCTTGTCAATGACAATTTTCTTGTACTGACTTTTGCAGGCAATGGAGCGAGTAAGATCTTTGGAAACCAGCATCTTTGGAAAGAAACCTAGTGAATTTATGCAAATATTTAAGGTACAACTATGTTAAAACAATGCTAATTAGATCAGAACAGGGATTATTTTCGTTAACTTGCCTGGAATCAAACTTGAGCAATGCCTCCAAACTTTGCTTTCTTTGCTGAAATGTGGGAATTATGAAAATTTTCGGGGTTGATTTGGCCTCACATGCTTCCTGGTGTTGTAAATTTAAAATCATAAAATTCCATTTATAATTTTAGGTGATTTTATGATCCTATTGTATATCTAGATATTGTTGTCCTTATATTATGATTACGAGTAAAAATAAATGCAAAAGAAAATGTTAAAAGTTTCGTGCTTTCCTTGGGCAATTGAAAGGCAGAATTATTGCATGCTAACATGCTTGACTTCATATGGATAACCCACAACATAGAATGTGTGTTACTTTGTTCCCACGTTACATTGTGTGTTTGGGATGGGGGGATGGGGGAAACGGGTTTCAAGGACAGATGGAAGGTACCCCCAAATTTCTAGGGGTAGAGGGATGAGGGGACGGGTTTCAAGGACTGATGGTGTTAAAATTTCACCTCATTAGAACTTAAACCCTTCAATGGAATCCAAAAAATTCTGAAAGACCTATCAAAACATCGGATTTGCAAAAACTGAAAGACTGTACGGAAGATTCAAGAGTGTAGACACCGCATATCAAGAGGTTAAGTCATTACATTTTACAAACTACTGATAGATCTCAGAAAAACGAAGTCAAAAGATCAGATCTGAATACTAAATCAGTGCAGCACCAACCCAACATTAAGTAGAAAAGAAATCAGATCCGAAAATCAGAGTAGCATGCTAAATCAGTGCAGGACCATCCCTGCTGTAAATAGAAATCAGATCTGGAAACATCAGATTAGTATACTCAGTATGCATCACCAATCACACATCTTTCTGTTACAACAGAGAAGAAGATTACATAAACCAAAATCAGCTTCTCACAAGCTCATAAAGAAAAGCCCTTGACTAGAACCAATGTTCCACCAAGTCTTCGGGACAGGGGTGCGCGGGAGTGGGGAGATGCACAGGGGGGACATGTGGGAGCACCCGCCAATTTTGGGGAAATTCATGGGGAACGGAGGGACGTTGAGGTCCCCGTCTTTATAATTATAAAAAAACTATAAATATTAATGATAAAATCCCAACAATAACAATTCATCCCATGTAAATTCATCATTGTGCAATGTAAATAGTAAACAGTAAACTAGTACTAAATTTAAATTTGTAAATAATATAAATAATAAACATGATTCAGATTCTGATTCAGTAATGAAATACATTGATTCATAAATCATAAATGAAACAGATATAGTAAAATACTGTATACATTGATTTAAATTCATCATTCATTATTCTAGAATCTAATTACTAAATTAATATTAAGAAAAATAATAGATACAAAAGTCTGAAATAGTAAATTAAAATTACTCAAAAATAGTAAGGAGTGACAAGTCAAAGACTCAATATGAGGTCATCAGTATCCAGAGTCAGGACTTAAAATTTACAATTGAAAATTAAAAATGGACAATGAACATTGAAAATAAAATGAGCATCAAGGAGTCAATCTCATTGTCTGGTCCTCTACATCCATCTGCTGCATGAAGTCATCAGGACCATCAATTGGAATGTCACTATGTGAGGTAGGTTTTTGACTTTTTAATAAAATAGTTTTTGTTATTTTAATTTTTTTTCTTTTAAATTTAAGTCTTGTTAGCCAAAAATTTAGGGGGGACACCCAGGAGTCCCCCTTTGGAGGGGGTGCGTCCAGAAGCACCCCTTTTTGAGGGGGGACACCTAGAAGCACCCCTTTTGAGGAAATGTTTCCCCAGTAGACCCCCTGTCCCGGATGTGTGGGAAACGTGGGGGGTGTTCACCCCACCCTGTGGGCTGCGTCCCCATGGAACACTGACTAGAACACCCTAGGTGTCACCTCACAATACTCTTCACTCTAGCTATCATGCATAGAAGTAAAAACCCTAGACTAGGCCCATTTAAGAGAATGAGTCCACAAGTGGAACGCTCCACCTTGACAAGGTTCTCTTTAACCTTAACCAATTAATGTGCCTCACATGTATTAAAGGTAGCTGGTTACATGACAACTCGTGCCAAGCACGTTTCTCCAAGTAATTAACACAAGTAGTGTGCCCCAGAGGTGTCAAGGTATGTACATGTCCACATGTCAAGGTATGTGCTCCATATGTTTTTATGCAACAATTTAAGTAGTGCACCCACATGTGCCAAGCTGGGTACATGCCCACACGTGCCAAGCACCCACTTTACGTATTTTTATGGAACAACACATTTTTATGCAACAACTTAAGTAGTACACTCTCCTAGGCCAAAAACTCCATGTGTCAAAAATAAATAAATGAAAAGGGACTATGAGACAATTCACCCTCACGAGACTCTCACCCACTAATATGTCCCTCTCATAGTGAGAGTCAAACACTCTTTGAGCAATAGGTAAACTAACATTCCCTCTTTGTGAGGAAACTAATCTCCATCACACCAAGTGTCTGCCTCAACATCTCAAACTTCCCCTTTGTCAAGGGTTTTGTTAGAATGTTGGCCACCTATGCATTTGAAGGAATGTAAACCAAGGTCACTGCTCCCTTTTGAACTTTGAACTCTTTTCAGAATCTTTAAGATGTACTTTCCTTGTCCAACGAATACCTCATTCGTGTTAGTTTTTTGGGGTAGCTCGGACATGGTTTTGTTAGCATGCAGAGGTGTCCGAGCAACGCTCTTTAGATCTTTAACTTTATAATTGCATTTATAAAGTTAAAGTGGCTTTTATTTAATGCCTTAAAGTGCTTTTTATAATGTTGAGTGACTTAAGTGATTTAAGCCATCTCAATGAGAGATTAAGTCACAACCGTCGATCTTGGGAAGGAAAGATCTAATTTTGACCGTTGAGATCTTAGGGTTAGGGATTTGGTTATTAAGAGATTATAAAAGCAGATCTATGGAGAGTGAGAGGCACACATTGAGCTGAGAGGAAGAGGGTGAATTTGCAGTTGGATGAAAGATTTTTCAGGGCCGAAAAAGCTAGGTCG
>JASDQU010026172.1:9686-22554 GCA_032191745.1 Picea mariana | reverse complement strand
GACAAGATTAGCCTTATTCATAGGCCTGCATTTTATAGCTTGGTTTTAGTCAATGGCCATACATAACTGCAAGGTTAAAACATAAAAGGGTAATCTTATTAAGTGTTTCAAGTATCCTTAAGTTTTTTTGATGGATTAGTGCTATGGATGGCATCTTTTCAATTCAAACACATGCTTAGCATGGAAAATATTAACATAATTGACAAATTTTTACTCATGTAAGATAGAGATTATTAAATTTGAGGGGTTTTCCCTCTACTATAATTTGATGTAAATCTAATTGCAAGTGAAATCCCATTCACAATGCAAATGGGTGTTATTGGACTGAAGTATCTAGAACTAAGTTCATAATTGTATGCACTATTGTCAACATCAAATTTTATATGTTTTGGGTTTCGTTGAGTCTTATTTGGCATATACCCATAAACTCGTATTGAATTAGCACTTATCCTAGACTCCACCATGGCTGGTTTGAATTCACCACTTCTTTATTAAGTCAGGAAAGCGTAAAAGAGTTTCTACATGGGAAAAGTGAAATCTCTCTAAAAGTGGTTTTCCATCATTCTCGTCCCAACAAAATGGATTTATTTTGAATGTTTGAGGTGAAATGGAAAGATTCAAATTCAAATTTTGTGTTTGGAAACAAAACACATTGTTGGTTGAATCCTCATGAAGACAATAAGATCAAGGTGAATAAAAATGACCGTATTAGTTATTGTTGGTTAGAACCTATGTATTTTGTTAGATAGGTTACTAAAATATCAAACAAGTTACAAGAAACTCACACTGTAGACATAGTCATTTTAGGTAGCAACAACGTAAAATCCCACACTTCCAAATCTTACACAGAACTAACCTTGATATTATTTAAAAAAATATTAATTTCATGTAAACGAAAACATAAAACTTGCCCATCTCACCATAATCTATTGTCTGAAAACGAGGAATCTCAATTGAAACAATTATGTTTCAATTGGAAACAAAATTAGAAGGTGAAATGGATAAAAATCTCAAATCTCAAAAGCCCACAACCCATAAACTAAAGGTGGATTATAAATGAAACAAATTTTGTTAATTCCCACACCCCACTCCAGCCTTGAAACTCAATTCATTGTGCTTAAACCTTTAATTCACCATTGTGAATGCATTAATAAGGAAGACATTCAATGAACTAAGTTCTCACCAAATTAAAATGAAAAAGTTATTGTCAAATGAAATATGCATTTGATGTTTCGGCCCTCCTTGTGAAACCCCTCATCCCTCAATATTAAGTATTGCAACTTTTGTATAAGGAAGAGAAAAAAATAAGAAATTGGCTCTCTATGTTCATTGAAATGAAGGACAAAGCCTCTAATTTCGACACTAATAAATGGATCCCATGGTTTTGTATTTTCATGAACCATATAGTGAATGAATGAATGAATAATTAAAGGGTGGTTACTAATTTTTGTTACATGTATTGTGGATTTGATTCATTTGAATGAATGAACCACTAGATTTGGACTCTAATATTTCTCACATAGGTCACTAAGTAAGCCAAGAACATGACTAAGTAGAAGAGATGTAGATCCATCCTCCATTGCCAACCTTGGTCCTTAAGTAGGGACAAAATCGTTTCCCTATAACCCTCGCTTCCATGAAGTGTGGATGAAACAGCTACCAAGAAAACTTCATCCCAAGAAACCTGGGAAAAATATAAAAGTTGAACAAGGTGCACATGAAATATATAGGGAAAAATACCTCCAATTAATTGTCATTCCCATAAAATCAGCACAAAATACCTCCAAATAATTGCCATTACCATAAAATCAGGGCGAATGCGAGGATCTGGTTATGCGAGGATCTAGTTTGAATTTTACAAGGTCAAAATGGATTTCCCTACTCTCCCTTCACAAATACCCATGGGTTAAGGGTTTTACATATAATTATTTTTAAATAAATTCAGGACTATGTTTTACGTATAATTTTTTAAATAATTCACCCAACCAAAATTGCAAACCCCCTAATTTCATCCACAGTGAAATTTCACCCTTAAATTTTTCCATGACTCCTTCCATGATGTCTGGGGCATCAAGGATTCTAAAATAGAGATACAAGATGCCACGTGTTTTTATTTAAAGTGACCTCATGTAATTTATAGATCGTAAATGACCCTAATAGAAACTACATTGTCCACTAGGTGTTGGCATCTTTGGGTGTGAAAAATATTCTATGTTTGTAAAAATTGTGTGGTTCCTACTTCATACCACCCTATCAATAATTCGGTTGGGGGATAAGTACTCTTGTTTTGATAATTTTGAGGGAAAAAAACCAACATTTATACTCTAGTCTCTTCGTAATTTTCCAACATTATTATTGATTGGGTTTTTTCCCCATCCCAAATACTTGTCTATTTTTTTCTCAATTTAGATGATTGGTTGTTCAACCAATACAATATCTATTCCTCTAATGACTTAGGGGATCATGCAACATTCTATTGATGGATGGTTCATGAGCTCTCGAATAACCCTTGGCTTGTCTATGGGGATTTTAACATGGTTGAGTTCCAGGAAGATAAGGAAGGAGCATTTTTAGCGTGCCTACTGATTAGGGAAAAAGAAACCTAGATAGCTCTCAAATAGCTTCATGAGATGTACAACCCAAACTAGTATTGGTGATAAGACATGTCAAAATCCTAGTTCAGTTGGATGAATTTTAGGAAACTACCAACGTGAGTTTACTATAAATTTCTCTCAGAGAAAAAATCTTTATATTTTGATTCCCCTAAAGGTCTAATGTTCCATGTTGTTAATATATCCACTCTAGATATCAACCAAACCATCTGGTTTATCCTAATATTAGTATTTAAGTGCATGTGAATGCCTCAAACATGATATGTCCTTAATATTTCACACATTTAGGGATCAGTTCGCCTTGTATGTTTCAATGTTGTATGGAATTTCATTTCAAAACCACACAATAGATAGATGGGTTGGTGGGAATATTCCATCTCCAAGAAAATCACTTTTTTGTGTGGATGTGGAAATTAAATTTCCCAATGTCATTGTAGTCATAAGAAAGTAGCTAATCCACAAGTTGGAGGGGATCATGGAGGCGTTACAATACGAACTTCTGATAATAATAAAAATGTGTGCTACAAAGGTGCACCATATGCTTTGGCTGGACAATTTCTATCAAGAAAGAGGTGATCAACTATGGGAATGACTGCACTAACTCAAAGTTGGGGACTAGCCTATGAAATATTTTTTAAAATATCTAACCACTAAGGAAGCTAGTGAGGTTATATCTACCCTAAATAACTCCCTATAATGAACCTCCAATCAAGAAGACATTAAACTTGTGGAGCATTATAAAATGGAGTTTCAAACCTAAGGCCCTTCTCCTGAGAGATAGTAAGCCACCCAAAAAATCCTTAACTTAGTCTCATGCATGCTTACATAAGAGAAAAGAAGAGCCTATGACTTGGTCCTTTTTTTCAATGATACATCCACAACTCTACATGAAATGGATGGTGATAAGGTCATTAGCCTTGATGGAGTTCCTTATGAATTTGCAAGGCCACTTAGGAGTTTGTTGGGATATATTTGTTGCATGTCTATCATAAATCCCTTTGCAAGAAAAATCTAGGTGTAGGAATTAATTAAGGGCTTATCTAGTTTACTCATAATACAGGGAACCCCAATATTATTACGAATTGGAGACCCATCAATTTTCACCACATGGCCTATAAAGTTATATCCAAAGTCTTGGCCCTACATATCAAATACATTCTCTATAAGGGATTCTTCCCTAAACATATTGGATTCATTCGAGGGAGGTATATTATGGATAATGTTATCATATTCTAGGAGGGAATAGAGTGGGCTAGGTCATTCAACCACTTCTATTAACAAGTTCTCTTTCGAGGTGTCCTATAAAAAGAATAATAAAACAACCAACCCTTGGTATGATAAAGAATGTAAAATTGCTAGGAAATCCATTAGGGATGCTTCTAATGAGCCCTTAAAACTCGATAAGATCAATACGTACAAAGACCTAATTAAAAGGAAAAAAAAAAGATACTATATCAATAAAAGGCAAGAGAAACTTTCACAACTATACAAGTTGGATCCTAAGAAATTCTGGAGCCAAATTCTAAAACGCAATACTAAAGAAAATCATAGGATTCCCTTAATGGGTTGGAATTCCTACCTTAAAATTCTTTATGACTTCCCTAATGCCATGGACACCATTCCTATTGTCCCTACAAAGGAAGAATTTTTTTCTTTAGATGACATAGAGTTTGGGGTTAAGCAGCTCGCAAATGGGAAAGCTAAGGACATTGAAGGCTACCAAGTTGAAATTTTTAAAATCGGAGGGCCAATCCTTATCCCTCACATACACAAGCTCTTTAATTTAGCAGTCAAGCAGGGATTCCCTAAACCCTAGACGTAAAGCCTCATTGTTCCTATTTTTAAAAATGGGGATAGAAACATTCCCTCTAATTATATGACCATTATGATTAGCCTGATTTTAGCCAAGCTTTATGGAATTATTTTGGAAAAGAAGATTAGCATTTGGCTAGAAAGTCACAGTAAAAGAGCTAAAGGCCAGGCCGGGTTTAGGAGATATCATTCAACTGTGGACCATCTTGTTACCTTTAGGATCATTGCAGAGGAGTTCCACAATACTAAAACCAATATTTTTTGTTGTTTTGTTGACTTTAAAAAAGCTTTTGACATTGTTCCTAGGAAAAACCTTTGGAATAGGTTGGAAGAGATAAAAGTGCCTCTTGAGTTGAGGGATGTTGCAATAAGGATGTATGATAATGTTATTGCTAAGTTTAAAAGCACTGAGGGCTAGTCAAAAGAGTTTAACTACAATATCGGAGTCAAACAAGGTTGTCCCTTGTCCCCTACCCTTTTTGGAATATACATTGATAAGTTAGAAGAATGCTTGGAAAAAGCAGGTTGTGTCGGCCCTACTCTCATTAGTATAGTCATCAATCTTCTTCTTTATTCCGATGATATCGTTCTTATGGCAAGGAGTCCCCATGATATTGAAAACCAACTAAGAATCCTCAAGGATTTTTTCTCCAATATGGGTATGACTGTTAATACTGATAAGACTAAGGTCATGATTATTAAATCCAATAAGATCCCTTATGATTCCTTTGTATATGACAACAACAACTTGGAGGAAGTGACTTCATACAAATATCTTGGAATTTATATTCACCACAAGCTCAATTGGAATTATAGCATTGAGAAAAGGATTATTGGGGAATGGAAAGATTATTATGGGCTTGAAAACGATTGTAAATCATCTGATCTTTGGAGTTGGGATAAGAAGAAACTTCTCTTTGAGACTCTTGTTACACCTGTTATTCTTTATGGATGTGAAGTCTGGGGCTGTAGTATCTCTCGTGAATCCTGGAGAAATATAGAGCTAATACAAAAGAATTGTAAAACCTATAATCTCAAAATTAAAGGAAATACGCTCTATCCCATCCTCCTCTTAGAAACAAGCCTCTCACGCATTGAGAGCATGGATATGACTAGATACCTAATGTATAAGAACAAGTTAAACAACATGGAAGACAAGAGGCTACCTAAAATTGCTTCAAAATCAAGTCATAACCACCATCGACTCAAGCGAGGATGGCATAAAGACGCTCGGTCTTGGCTAAACTATTGGGGAATCATAGAAGAAACCATTTTTCATAATAAAGATACTATTAAAAAAAAACATAAAATCAAAATTTAAGGAAAAAATGTGGTGTGATAAAGAGTTAGAGGAAAAAAGAAAATTAAGGTATTATAAAGATGTAATCAACCCTAATCTATAAGATCAAAATTATCTATCTGTTTTTCCAAGTGTAAAGAAAAAAATAAGCTTTGCTAAGATAAGAACAAATTCTCACGAGCTCCATAGTGAAACTGGGCGTTGGTCAATTCCTAAAACGCCATGGGATGAAAGAGTGTGTCACCTTTGTGACACTAAGAAGGTTGAAGATGAAAAGAATTTTCTCTTAGATTGTCCAGCCTATACCCATATTAGATATGATTTTCAAAATATTTATCACACTACCAACCTTCCTAACCTCTTAACTCAACAAAAATATGGTGATCTTGGAAAGCTTCTCTTAATGCTTTTTGAGCACAGAAACAAAATTCTAAAGAATCACAAGTAATCACTTACCCTCTTAAGGTCCGATAGACCAATTCAGTCTCAGTGGACGTTTAATCATCATCATCACCATAAAAATTGATTAAGCCCGTGACAAAAATGTGTGACACTTCATCCTAGACTTGTTCCAAGATCTAAGGTTATACCCAACCTTTACCAATAATGTGAACCCTATTTGTGGATACCTTAGCTTTCCCTACTATTAACATATGTTCTTTTTAAGAGGTAGGGATTCCTAGATATGTTTGATAGGGGTGCCCTTTATCCTTAGCCATATATGTGTTGGGAGATGAATCTCTTGGATACCTATTCAAATCTAAGGTAAGTTTGGGGGTAATTCAAGGAATTCCACTTCCTGAGCTAGATGTGGGTTAGTTGGCTAATAGTCATTTTGTTGAACAATCCTTCTTGACCATCTCTAGGGACCAAACTTCTTAGAATAAAATTATGGAGTTTTTCAACACCTTCTTCTTAGCCTACATATTGAGCATCCAATGGGATAAAACTCAATGTTACATACAAATATAAGGACCTACATTGACCTAGATGGCCTCCCAAAACTAGTCATGGATTCAACTAGACCAAATATTCAAATTTATGGGCATTACCATTTTCATTATAGATCTCTCATATGGACCTATAGGAAGTGGTTGTATAGTAGGTGGAGTAGAAGATACATAAATGGATAATTAATCCCTTAGTTCTAGTGTCTAAATTTTGTATTTGCACAAAACTCCTGACATTGACACATGTTTACTACTCATCTTGTTGGGTCCCCTCCAATGTATCTTCCTCACACTTAAAAAAGGCCCAAGAAATTTTTCTTTTAGCCAATATTGAAAAATAAAAAGTGTTCCACCAAGTCAATTGGGAGATCATTTGTACCCTAAGAAACCTTTACAGTTTTGATGTTATTCAAACCAAGGATCAAGCCCAAGCATTGTGTGAAAAATGGGTAGTTCAACTTATGGAAAAAAAGGAAATTAGGAAGGTCATTCTAAGGCATCAAACATGATAAGGTTTGCCACTTGGGAAGTAATCATGGTAAGGGACCTCTCTACAAATACTTATGAGCACTCCTCATGTCAATATTGTGGGTACTTTTGTTATTCAAATCATCTGGAAGGCCTAGGATACCATAAAACCCTACCTTTTGTT
This sequence comes from Picea mariana, assembly GCA_032191745.1. Lineage (NCBI taxonomy): Eukaryota > Viridiplantae > Streptophyta > Pinopsida > Pinales > Pinaceae > Picea > Picea mariana. The sequence continues at coordinate 15,228 of JASDQU010026172.1, read as the reverse complement.
AAAGGATCGTATCTTTGATCTGGCATATCATTCAATGATCATTGTCTATGGTGGCCTTCTCTAGTTATTTTTTAGGGGAATCCATTAGTTGAATCCTCTTCTTTCTCAATGTTAAGTCTCTCTAGGTGTCGCAATTATTCTGCTAACAATCTTTTGGATTTCCACTCCAAATCTTGACTCTCCTAAGTCGAATTTAAAAGAAATTTTTCACTGGATAATGTAGATAAATTAATCTTGAATCACATATAGGGGCTCATTCTTGAGAGTCTATTGTTGAAGCTTGACTTCCTAGCACCTAGAGCTTGATTTCAAGACTTGAATTAGAGAAATGACATGTATTTTATCATATAAAAATAGACCATGGAATACAAATGACTCTTCTCCAAGACTTTTCTTGAAACCTAACTACACAAGCTCTAGAAATCGAAGTCCAAACAAAAAAATGGTTATTTCAACTTTGTAGCATTTTGAAACCAAATTTGGAGGAGAAAAAAGCATTATTTTCTTGGTGCATAGTTGTTGGAGGACTACCTTTGGATAAGAGGTTAAATTACCTAGGTGTGTCCAACTTGCACTATCGATAGTGTGGAGGAGTAGAAACCATTAAGAAACTCTTCTAGTTCTACTCTAGTTGAAGGTTACATGGGCTTGGCCTGAGGACTTTTGTCAACAATATATCCCAACCTCCATCTCATGGTGGCCTACCTTTCTTGGAGATCACTTACCTTGGCCATTCAATTTCAATATGCATGGATTCTTATCAAAGATGAGATCCTTTTTTGGCTCTGGAAGAAGCAAAATGATGTGTTTTTTAATGAAAATTTCTCATCACATACATTTTCATGGTATGTTGTCACATTGATATCTAACTACAATATGCAAACACGTAAATTGATGCTCAAAATAGATAATTTACAACAATAGTTGGAGAACTAGCATGAATCCTTATGCACAATGTGGTTTGACCTCAATACCCCCTTGAAATTTAGTATAAGAACATCTAAAAATAGATATAACCTTAGGGGCTATGTGTGTGTGTCTAAATTCTAAAGATCATAACATTTTCATATGAACTTTCTTTTTGAATTTTTTTATCTCATTGGCAATCAAATTTCCTAGAGTCACTATAATTGTGATAAGTTCCTACATAGTGAGCTAGAAGGGCTCATGGAGTAGTTACAATGGGAACCATATGATGACAAAAAACAATTCCATGCTATGAATATGCTCCATATATATGCTTTGAATAGACAATGTTTATCAAGAAAGAGGTGCTCAACTATGGGCACAACTGCACTGGCTCAAAATTGGGGACCTAGCTGTGAAATATTTCTTTAAATATTTAGCCACTAAGGAAGCCAGTGAGAATAACTTTTACCTTAATACCTTATTGGGATGAACATCCAATCAAGAAGAAATTGTAATATAATTTATGGAGAATTATAAAATTGTGTTTCAAACCCTTCCCCTGAGAGATAGAAAGTGACCTAAAAATTCTTTGACTTGGTTCCATGTAATCTTACCAAAGAGAAAAGGAGAGACTATGACTCGGGCCTTTCTCTAGATGAGATATATAAAAACCTACACTAAATGGGTGATGACAAGGCCCTTGGCCTTGATGGGGTCTCTTGTCAATTCACAATGCCACCTAGGAGTTTCTTGGGTTTTATTTATTATAGGTCTATCATAAATCCCTTTGTAAGTGATATCTGAGTGTAAGGGATTGATTAAGGGATTATCGGGTTTATTCCTAATGTTGGGGGGTGAGATTATTACCAATTGTAGACCCATCACTCTACACAATATAACCAATAAAGTTATAGAAAAATTCATGGCCCTGCATATCAAATACATTATCCTAGAGATTTACCATATTGGATTTGTTCAAGGGAGGTATACTTTGGATGATGTTATCATAGTTTGGGAGGTAATGGAGTGGGGTAGGTCATCCAACTTAGATGCATTATGTATAGAAAATAATTTTGAGAAACCATATGACCAAGTTGAGTGGCCCTTCATCCTACCCATGCACTGAGCTCTATGGTTTAACCTAGCCTTTATCAATAATGTTGAAACCCTATTTGTGTATTTTGCAACGTGTCTTACTATTAACATATGTTGTTTTGAAGAGTTAGGGATTTTCATATCTATCTGACAAGGGTGCTCCTTAGCCCTATCCTTGTATGTGTTAGTGGATGAAGTTCTTGGTTACCGATTCAACTCTAATGTAAACTTTGGGGTAATTTCGAGGAATTTTGCGTCTTGAGACAAGAACAAGGATTGGTTAATGGTCATTTTGTTGAAGAATTCTTCAAGGCCACATCTAAGGAGTAAAATTTTGAGACTCGAAATATGGAGTGTATGGACACCTTCTACTTAAATTTAGGATTGGAAATCCAATGGGTGAAAACTCATTAATGTTATAGATAGATCCAATGGATTATGTCAACCTAGATGACCTCCTAAAACTGGTCATGGTTTTAGCTAGGCCAAACAATCAAATTTATGGGCAAATCATCTTCCTTCCAAGTCTCTCCTAGGGACCTCTAGGAGTGTATGGGCGATAGTTGGAGTAGAAGTTAGATAAATGCATCATTATAACTTAGTTATGGTGGAAAAATTCCATATTTCCACAAAAATCCTAACAGTGATGCATGTTTACTACTCATCTTTCTAGGTCTTGTCCAATGCATCTTACATGCACCTTAAAAGGCCCTCAAAAATTTTCTTTAGGCCAAAGTTGAGAAAGAGAAAGGGATCCACCAAGTCAATTGAGAGCTCGATCATACCCTAAGAAACCTTGGTGGCTTGGGTGTTATTTAAACCATGATTCAACCCCAAGTGTTGTGTGAAAAATGGGTGGTTCGATGTATGGAAGGAAAGGAAGCCAAGAAGGTCCTTCTAAGGCATAGAATTCGATAAGGTTTAGCACTTGGGAAGTAGGCATGGCAAGGGATCTCTCTGTAAACCCTTATGCACACTCCTCATGTCAATATTGTGGGTAATTTTTTTATTAAAATCATTTGGAAGGCTTGGGATACCACAAAACCCTACCTTTCTTAGGAGGAAGACTCTAGATTTCATATGGAATATCATTCAATGGTCATTGTGTCTGATGGTCACATTTGGTACTTTTTCAGGGGAATTGATTAGTTGAATCTTCTTGGTTCTCAACCTTAAGTCTCTTTATGCATGACATTCATTCTACTAATGATCTTTCGATTATCACTCTAGGTCTTGGCTCCCTTAATTTGAGGTTAAAAGGAAGTTTTCACTAGCCAATGTTGATAAATTCGTATTAAATCACATACAAGGGCTCATTCCCAAGAGCCTATTGTTGAAGCTTGGTCTCCTAGCACCTCGAGCTTAGTTATAAGAATAGAATTAGGAAAAGGTCGTGGATTTTATCATATACAAACCAAATGTGCAATACAGATGACTTGGCTCCAAGCCTTTTCTTGAAATTTGACTGAACAAGCTTTGAAAATTGAAGTTCAAACAAAAAACTTGGTAATTTCAACTTACTAGTATTTGGAATCCAAATTTGGAGCCGAATTTTTTTTTTTCTTGGTGCCTATTTGTTGGAGGACTCCCTTTGGATAAGAAGTTAAGTTACCTAGGTGTGTCCAACTTGCATTGTGCACAATGTGGAGGAGCAATAACCTATATGAAACCCTTCTAGTTTTTTCCTCCATCCAAGGCTACATGGGCCTTTCTTGAGGCTCGTTGTCAACAATATCTTTGAAATTCCATCTCATGGTGAGATACCTTTCTTGGAGATCACTTACCTCAAGTCATTAAATTTTAATTTGCATGGATGTTTATCAAATATGACATATTTTTTGGCTCTAGAAGAAAAGAAATGATGTGGTATTGAATGCAAATATCTCATCACATGAATTTTCATGCTAAGTAGCCATGTTGGTATCTAACTACTCCATTTATATAGATCATTGTGCAAACACATAAAGTGAGGTACAAAGTGAATCATTTACAACAATTGTTGGAGAACTAGCATAGAGCCCTCTATATAATGAGTAGGGTGCCACTTGATCCTACTAGCCCACCTATCCCATTTGACCCTCATGGCCCACCTATCTTGTTGGGTTGACATGAACCAACAGATTCCCAACACATTTCTTATCACAACAAGCCCCACCATTGAGCAAGGAGACAAATTCGAGAGAGGCATGAGCATAGATAGTGTTGGACCCCTATCTCACCACACAGTGACAGTTGGCCATTTAGGCTGTAATGATCCCAAGCCATTATGCAAGGATCATCACTGTTTTGGTGTCTTTTTAAAACTTTTTCTGAGTGAGGTATTTCGTCAAACACTTTGCTGATCTACCTTTTAGATGTGTTTATATGTGTGTATGTAGCAAATAACAGAAAGAGATAACCATGGAACATACCTCAGCCATATGCAATAAGATAGACAAGCCAAAACATCTCAATTCTTCTTTATTCATAAAATAGAGAAACCTGCTACAATGAAGATGTCGATCTAGAATGCTCAACATATGGCCAAGAAGATAGACAATAGATAAGAGCTGCTACAAAATGCTCCCGATAATACAAAAGATGCCTCCAAAGGCTGAATGAGAAATGAAGATCAATACAAGCAGATATGGATGCCAAACTCTCCAGCTGAAGAATGCCATGCTCCAATAGAAGGCCGAAACCCTCAATAACTCGGCCCTGCTGCCAAAAGTGCCCAATCACCCTAATAAGTATGCCAACTAATAGATCGGGTGATGGTAAGAACAACCCAGGTGATCGAATCTCCAAGATCCCTCTCAATCACTGTAGATCTGAAATCCCCCACTGAATGGTGCACCCCACTGGATGACTGAAACCCTAGATAATTTGGCCCTATTGCCAACAGTGTCCAATCACCCTAATAAATATTCCAATTGATAGATCGGGTGATGGTAAGAAAAACCCAGGTGACCGAATCTCCAAGATCCCTCTCAATCTCTATAGATCTGAAATCCCCCACTGAATGGTGTGCCCCACTGGATGACTGAAACCCTAGATAATTCGGCCCTGCTGAAGGAGGCCTCCAAATGCTCTAAAACTCTCCATAAATATAGATCGGGACACTACAAGTCACTAGGTAAAGTCTCAGGGTCAGATCTGAAGTGTAGCCCCTCCAAACGGACTAGATCTGGATCTCAAAAACGCCATCCTTCTCTTCAATTCGCCCCACTACTCAAGAAATAATATGAGCCATAAAATTGTCTCAGAAAGCACTAGATCTGATGTCCAATGCCCTGCAATGAAAACCCAAGTGATAGAATCCTCAACGGCCGTGCCAATCTCCTACAACGAATCTCTCTCCAAGATAGTGTGCCCCTCTTGTTGGAATCCCTCAACTGGTGTGCCCTCTCTCTATCTGCACATGAAACTGATGTAGAATCCTCCTGCAACTGAGCAGATCTGGAACTAGAATGGTGTGGGAGAGTATTGCATCTCCGAGACCAAGCTTGGGACAAGATAGGTGGAATCTTTCACCACCGAATCGTCCTCTAGGGTTTGT
>JASDQU010026171.1:42576-56035 GCA_032191745.1 Picea mariana | reverse complement strand
CGGAAATAGATCTTGTCTATTTTAATTTGTTTATGTTTCTGTCCCCAAGGGTTAGGTATTCAAGGATTCTACAGACAAGGGTTTTCCTTGTGCTATAGCTCTTTGATATACGTGCGGGGTCCAACAATAGTACTCGGCCCAATATCTCAGGGCACTAACTAAAGAGGATAGATAGTACCCTTAGGCTAAATTTATGTTAAATTTGAATTTAATAAACATTAAGAAGGATAGTTCAATGTCATTGAGTTTTAAAATTATAAATTTGTTTAAATTTTATTTATTATACCAATTCAAAATAGCTATACAATTATTCTATTGTAATTTAAATAAATAGATATAAGATTATTATATTATAATTAAATAAATAAATATAAATATATGATNAATAGATCTTGTCTGTTTTAATTTGTTTATGTTTCTGTCCCCAAGGGTATTCAAGGGTTCTACAGACAAGGGTTTTCCTTGTGCTATAGCTCTCTGATATACGTGCGGGGTCCAACAATAGTACTCGGCCCAATATCTCAGGGCACTAACTAAAGAGGATAGACAGTACCCTTAGGCTAAACTTATGTTAAATTTGAATTTAATAAACATTAAGAAGGATAGTTCAATGTCATTGAGTTTTAAAATTATAAATTTGTTTAAATTTTATTTATTATACCAATTCAAAATAGCTATACAATTATTCTATTGTAATTTAAATAGATAGATATACGATTATTATATTATAATTAAATAAATAAATATAAATATATGATTACATAAATGTTTGATCTATGAAAAAATTAAATATAATTAAAATAATTTTATATTAATTTATTTTATGATTATATTATTATTATTAATTTTTTATTTTTTTTTGATAAATATTAATTTATATTTTAATTTATTTCTTGACACAAATGAATAGATTTTATATTAAAACATATTGTAATTTCACTGTGTAACATGTAAGTACAAAACAAAAGGAGCTAGAGTTTATGAAAGCATCAAAATTTCAAAAGGTTTGCATATACTTTGAGTTGTTCCTTGGAAACTAAAACTATTTTTAAAGACTGATATGAATACTCTCTAGCTAATTGATTTAAAATTAAAAGAATTTTACAAAACATTTCAAAAGATATCAAATGGAAATTGTTGACCCGTATCGAGTTTTATGGCAACTCTCAAAATGCATTCCTAGTGTACTATTGTTTCCTTCATGCATTTGTCGAATATATTTTGAATTGAGCCAATATAATAATTGGGTGGTAATCTCTCCATCATTTTCTTCTTATCCATTAAATGTAATACCATTTCATGCACTTCCCTTATTCTAGATTCCATAGATTCATTTTTTTTTCTTCTCCATGATTACTTCAAAGTCATTTTCTTTCTCTTTGTTCCTTTCCAATTGCAAGGAAGTAACTGTAATATCCCTAATACTATGTTGAGCCTTTATGCTTACATTTTATTCCTAGTTTTCATGCCACACATACCACTTATGAACGGACAGAGTTAAGGCATGCCAAACACTTGATATATGATGAGAGTTCCTCTTAAGCCCTCTACTCAAATCTACTATCTTGTATAACATACAAATTTTGAATTGCAACCGTATTTTGACATCCTTCCACCCGAACCTATTTAGACATTATGAATGAATCCCACTCAAATCATACAAAAGAGTGCTCAAAACTTGTTGATTGGGGTATAACTCAATGCACCAAAAATTATCTCTATTGATGCAAATGGAGAAGGAAACAAGGATGAATCTCTTGTTCTTAAATATGCAACAGATACCATATTGAATCACCCTACCCATCTTTTCAATATTCTTAAAATGAAGCACAACTCTAATTTTTAAAATCGGTTGGGAGTTATGAATAATATCATCTCATCTTGGGCACCTTACCACTGGTCCACCTACCTAGGATGGATGAAATTGATTGTATCATGGGTTGATAATGCTAAAATTCATTGGAAATACATATATAATATTTCCCCCTTTTACTCTTATTGTTATCACATCAAAACCAATAATCTCTGAGCTTTTATGCTTACATTTTATTCCTAGTTTTTCATATCGCACGTTCCACTTCTGAATTGGCAGAGTTAAGGCATCCCAAACCTATAATATCTAATGGGATTTACTCTTATTCCCCCTCCTTAAATATACTATCTTGCATGACATACAAATTCTGAATTGCAAGCATAGTTTGACATCCTTCCACCTAAATCACTCTTGACATTATGAATGAATCCCACTCAAATCATACAAAAAAGTGCTCGAAACCTGTTGATTGGGGTCTAACTCATTGCACCAATAGTGCTCTCTATCGATGCAAATGAAGAAGGCAACACATATGAAGTTCTTGCTCTTAAATATGTATAGACCACATTCAATCACCCTAACCATCTTTTCAATATTATTAATGAAACATAGATCTAATTTTTAAAATCAGTTGGGAGTTACGAATAATCTCATCTCATCTTGGTGATGCAGGAGCATCGCTCCACCTCAGTGAAAGTGCCAGCACGCAGAAACACAATGCAGAAAGGGAGAGGCGTCGACCCTCCCATTTTTAAATTTGAAATAATCCTATACAGATTTTTGTGTTGTAAGGTTGTAAATGCTAGGCCATGCCTTTGTACAAGTAGTGGTTGGATTTCCTTAGAGGGTTGCTTGTAGCAGGCCTAGATCGTAGTCAGGTCTGGGTAAACATTTATGAAACTTCAATGTAATAGATGAGGTTAGGTGAGAGAGGACAAGCTCGCAGAACCCCTCTTTTGTAAGGAGATCTTGTATTANAAAACTGATATGAATACTCTCTAGCTAATTGATTTAAAATTAAAAGAATTTTACAAAACATTTCAAAAGATGTCAAATGGAAATTGTTGACCCGTATCGAGTTTTATGGCACCTCTCAAAATGCATTCCTAGTGTACTATTGTTTCCTTCATGCATTTGTCGAATATATTTTGAATTGAGCCAATATAATAATTGGGTGGTAATCTCTCCATTGTTTTCTTCTTATCCATTAAATGTAATACCATTTCATGCACTTCCCTTATTCTAGATTCCATAGATTCATTTTTTTTTCTTCTCCATGATTACTTCAAAGGCCTTTTCTTTCTCTTTGTTCCTTTCCAATTGCAAGGAAGTAACTGTAATATCCCTAATACTATGTTGAGCCTTTATGCTTACATTTTATTCCTAGTTTTCATGCCACACATACCACTTATGAACTGACAGAGTTAAGGCATGCCAAACACTTGATATATGATGAGAGTTTCTCTTAAGCCCTCTACTTAAATCTACTATCTTGTATAACATACAAATTTTGAATTGCAACCGTATTTTGACATCCTTCCACCCAAACCTATTTAGACATTATGAATGAATCCCACTCAAATCATACAAAAGAGTGCTCAAAACTTGTTGATTGGGGTATAACTCAATGCACCAACAATTATCTCTATCGATGCAAATGGAGAAGGAAACAAGGATGAATCTCTTATTCTTAAATATGCAATAGATACTATATTGAATCACCCTACCCATCTTTTCAATATTCTTAAAATGAAGCATAACTCTAAGTTTTAAAATCTGTTGGGAGTTATGAATAATATCATCTCATCTTGGGCACCTTACCACTGGTCCACCTACCTATGATGGATGAAATTGATTGTATCATGGGTTGATAATGCTAAAATTCATTGGAGATACATATATAATATTTCCCCCTTTTACTCTTATTGTTATCACATCAAAACCAACAATCTCTGAGTTTTTATGCTTACATTTTATTCCTAGTTTTTCATATCGCACGTCCCACTTCTGAATTGGCAGAGTTAAGGCATCCCAAACCTATAATATCTAATGGGATTTACTCTTATTCCCCCTCCTTAAATATACTATCTTGCATGAAATACAAATTCTGAATTGCAAGCATAGTTTGACATCCTTCCACCTAAACCACTCTTGACATTATGAATGAATCCCACTCAAATCATACAAAAAAGTGCTCAAAACCTGTTGATTGGGGTCTAACTCATTGCACCAATAGTGCTCTCTATCGATGCAAATGAAGAAGGCAACACAGATGAAGTTCTTGCTCTTAAATATGCATAGACCACATTCAATCACCCTACCCATCTTTTCAATATTATTAATGAAGCATAGATCTAATTTTTAAAATTAGTTGGGAGTTATGAATAATCTCATCTCATCTTGGTGATGTAGGAGCATCGCTCCACCTCAGCAAAAGTGCCAGCATGCAGACACACAATGGAGAAAGAAAGAGGCGTCGACCCTCCCATTTTTAAATTTGAAATAATCCTATATGGATTTTTGTGTTGTAAGGTTGTAAATGCTAGGCCATGCCTTTGTACATGTAGTGGTTGGATTTCCTTAGAGGGTTGCTTGTAGCAGGCCCAGATCATAGTCAGGTCTGGGTAAACATTTATGAAACTTCAATGTAATAGATGAGGTTAGGTGAGAGAGGACAAGCTCGCAGAACCCCTCTTTTGTAAGGAGATCTTGTATTAGATTTCAAGGCAGAGAATGATAGAGAGTCTTAGGAGACTCATGAGGTAGGATAGTTCTAAGAGAGAGAGCTTGAGAGAACCATGACTCTGTTATAGACCATTTTTTGTAAATCATCTGTATAGACACACAGAGATAATAGAAAAGCAGTTTTTCTTGCATATCCCGTGTTTATGTATGCTTTATATGTTTTTATGCATTTTCATGGTTTGAATGCATAACTGGTGAAGTATTGCATAAGTTTCAATTATTTCTCGTCTTTGATTTTTCGAGTGCAAGGAGTGCACACAGTCCACAAAGAGTGCGTTGGCAGATGTTTAACCTCAAGGGAAAGATCAGGAGGGATACTGTTGAGCCTTCATCAGTAGAAGTGCAAGGAGTGCACATGAAGAACTCTTTATTGAGTTCAGAGAGAACCAGAGTTACTGAGAACTCTATAGATCTCTACCAGGTGGGCATTGAGATGTTGCAAGTGTGCAAAGAAGAAATCCGTGTTGAGTTCAGAAGAACCAGAGTTGCTGAATACTCTGTGAGGAAAATCTATGCAAGGAGTGCATCGAGCAGAAGAACGCCAGGAGGGAGAGAATTGTTTCTTGTTCAAGAAATCCTTCAGATTCTGAGTTTGACAAAATCCCGAGAACGCAAGGTGTGTGTGGGAGATCTAAAATCTTCGAGGAGATCAAACTTAGGAGGAGTAACATAAAAGGTGCATAAGAGTCAGACTTGTTCTAAGTCCTAAAGCTCAAAGGAGAGATAATGCTACAAGGGCAAAGCGAGACCAAGAGTCAGGTCCGCAGGAGGAAGTTCAAAGGCTGAGATCTTTGGATGTGGACTAAGTCTTCCAAGTCGGGAGAAGTATAATAATCAGGAGGAGGAGCGACAACATCCATCGGATAGGTTATGGAAAGGACCCTAGATCGTTAGATCTATGTCTAGTGAGCGAAGAAAGAACAAAGGAAAGAATGGATCCTATCTGTTGGATCTGAGCGGGAAGGATAAAAAACCGTCTGATTAGAGGAAGGTGCATGAGTCTTAACGCTCGCATGCACATGAGATAGAATCTCTCAAGGTTTGAAACTTGATATTTCTGAAGCGCGGAGAGCCGAAGGGCCAGAACGAATTTGGACTGTTGGATCCAGAGGGAATATGTGTCAATGGGTCGAAAGATCCAAGGGAAGGCGGAGGTTGAAGTGTTGAAATAGCCGAAGCCCAAAGAGCCGAAGAGCCGAAGTAGCTTTGAGCTGTCAGATCACCTGAAGTGAATTTGAGTCGTAGGACTAGGAGAGGAGACGTGGCAAGGATCTGAGCACCCCAGGTAAAGTCCCAAAGTGATTTGTAGCCGTCAGATCAAGAGGAGACGTGGAATATATCCATGCACTTAGGGCAAAGACCTGAAGTAAACTTCAGTCGTTGATTCGAGGAGGAGACACACGAAAAAGGATTATCAATTTTGGATAAAAGCAACAGCAAGGCAGGAGTTTGACATTTGAGATTTCCCAATCCCAAAAATCTGAAGCAATGAGAGTCATCGATGTGAAGGAGGACACACGATGCCAGATCCATAACTCCAAAAGAGAACGGAGGAGGAAAATTCTGAAGACCCGGAGAAGATCTTGATCGTTGATCGAGAAGGGAGTCCGAGGACCGTTGATTTGGTTGAGGAGTCCAAAGTCCCGAAGTGGGAGCACAACCATTGATTGGGGAGGATACGTGTCAGTAGATCTTCCACTCCGGAAGATATCTAGGAAGCAAAGGCGAGGATTTGAGACTTGAAAGTCCCGAAGGCCGGATTAGCGGAGGAGATCCTGGCCACACATTTAAAGGGACAAGTGTTGAAAGATATTTCATTTCAGAAGATTTCCATATAGAGGTAGCGAAGGGTTGAGAATTCAAAATCCTGAAGTCCAGAATTGCGAAGAGATATGGTCCATAGATTTGGGGAGAAAAGGCCTGAACCGTCAATCCAAGGTACCGTCAAGATCAGGAGATCAAAGGTCCCACAACATTTTAGGGATTGGAGGTGTGTGAGATTTAGTAGGAGGCTACGTGGTCATGTGAGGACATCATCCAAATTCACATGCGAAGAGGGAGATTAGCAAAGGGAGCTTGTGAAGGTTGAGAATCAAGATTCCCAAAGGATGGACCCACGGAGGAGATCGTAACTGTATATTCAAGGGGATAGGTGGCAACAGCTCTTCCACTCCGGGAGATTTCCATATAGAGGGGAGTGGATTTTGAGAGTTGAAACTCCCAAAGGTCGAAAAGGAAGAGTCAACAACAACTATTGATTCGAGCGGACTACGTGTCAACATATCGTGGAGGTCTGGGGAGACACGTGGAAGGAGGAAAGAAGGGCAGAATGGAGATTGATAACGGTCGTTGATCGCAGGAAGCACCAAAGGAGCATAGGTTGACGTATATAAGGGATTGCGGGGCTAGTATATGCTCAACGATAATATTCCTTGAGCGGGCCACAATTTCAACCACTATTTTAGTGACGGGGTACATGTCAGCACAAGAAGGATTGCAGAGCGAAAAGTGGGTTGGTTGTAAACCACTCTTTCCCGTGCCCACAATCATGCATTAGCACAAGGACACATCCCAGGGACATATGAAGAAGGGGCTAGTGAAAAGGAGCTAGCGCCTGTGAACTGAATAGCGCTAGAACGCGCAAACAAAGGGTGCGGGTGTCACAGGACCTATGCCAAACGAAGGAAAGGGGCCTATGTATAATTGATCTAGGTTCATTCAGGATCCCGAAGAGTCGATCCGACTCAAAAATTGGAATGATCTAGAGACCGAGAGGTCGCAGAACCCCAGGAGGGCAGGGGGACTGCATCAGTTGGGAACCTTGCCACTTGTCTACCTACCTTGGATGGATCAAATTCATTTTATGATGGGTTGATAATGCTAAACTTCATGGGATATGGGATATATAAGATTGAACCCTTTTACTCTTATTGTTAATCCCTAGGCAAAGCCCCATGTTATGTATACAACCCCTTATTAAGCCCTAGATACTGAATTATTACATTTCTAGTGTTATATGTGTAGGTCGACTAGAATCCTTCATTACACCCTTTCATCATAATTTTACCCCTTTATATCCTATATATATCAAGGAGACATAGTCTTAGGATCATATTATCTCATCTCATATTGTATTCTGAATTGGATATATTGTAAAAGGAAGTTACCCTCTCTAATTGGGCTATAATTCGTTGTTTTTTGTCATTTTTAAGGTGTTGTATCATAACATTTAGTATCAGAGCATTGATCCTAGGGTTTTTATTCTCCAATAAAGTTATCTTAGAATTTTCACTACAAATTATTTATGGGATGATTCTGATAGTGAAACTTGGAGGTTATTTCGAATACATATTAAGGTATCTGTGGTAAAAATTTCATCTTCTGGTTCGTTATACTTTAGGAGATACACTCTGTGGAATATAGGGTTTTTGACTAGTCCTATTACTAGTATCAAACATGTGTCCCGGGTAAAATCGTCATATGTTCTTCACTGAGGATCCAAATTCAATGTGACTAGTTTCATTTGAAATCAGACAGTTTGTAGTATTTGTGCTACAAGTTTCAGAATCATATATCAAATATTGTATGCATGACATTCTGTACACTTTTGTTGTCCTTGAAAGGACCAAAATCAACAAGGTTTGGGAAAGTTACCCTAAATTCCACTTTGTACATCCAATTTTGGTCATACCCGTGGCATTGAGGAGATGAAATATCAGATTACTACAAGCCAAAATTTTATACTTAGAAGGGATGAAATTTCAGAAACACATTAGAAGGAAGGTCGGTCAGGAGGACAAACTCCAAATTAAGGGCTTAAAAGATACACAACTTACAATTGGCATAACATTTTATTGGAAGATATGTTTTTGGTGATTCAAAATTTGGGATACAGAGGAAAAAGAGGAGGATTATTATTTTTATTCCACATGGGTCTAAAATGTTAGAATAAATTTTATGTGCTCATTTAACCATAGAAAATGATACACCATTGTCACCCAAATATAGGCATAAAACCACTCCCAAGCACCTTAACCTTTGACAAAAATAATGATTCCATGAAGCCACACCATAACCAATAGATAACCAAGAGAGCACACCTTATCCATGCTGATTTTTTTCAATAGGCAAGGTTTAAGCATGAAATTCATTCCATTTTAGCATTTTACTTAAACCATAAAATAATTTTGTTGTAGCAACCAAGATCACAAGAAGAAACACCATGCACAAGTACACAAGAAGTATCCTTGTAAACCCTTTTCAATAAGGGTAGAAAACCAAACCAATCCTTTTCTATATTCTTCAAGAGAAATACCTCCACCACCAAGAAAACCTAGCACACAAAAGGGTGCTCACAAACCATAGAAGACTAGCACCCAAGAGAGGTGCACACTTTTCCCAAGAATATGTACTTGCTAAAATTTCCAATTTCACACTTGAGATATGATTCCTCGATGGGGAATTTACCTTTACTTATATTAGACTAAAACTGTCAACATAAGTGTCTATTGGCACAACAAGGTCGACCTTAATAACTCACAATATAATTAATAATTACCATATTAATTATCTTTTACATTAAGGTGGGGTCGACCTGTACCCTTTACATTACAATTAGGGTTACAGGTAAGTCTGACTCTTGAAAAATATAGCAAGGGATCTCATACACCCAATAATGCTCATCCACCAAGGGCACATCCATATGGATGTCCATATCTCTATCTCACTATGTATCATAAGATAACCATACTCACTAGTGCTCAACCACTAGGATCACGTTCACCTGTGCTCATTCACGGGCACGTCCAAATCAACAAATCTTATTTTCCATTGCATTACATAGTAGATTCATCTGCAATTCATCGTCTCAACTCTCTTCTCAGAGGAGGCTAATAGATCATTTTCATCTCTATCTCAAAATGATGCACCTAGCTCATGGGAATTCACATGTTCACATGTGCTCAGCCATAGGCATGTCCAACACATCAACTATTCTTTCTCACTACGTTACATAAGAGAATCATATGGAGTTCATCTCAAATATCTGTAAGGAGGAGGCCAACACAACGTTCTAGTTTTATCTCAGATAGGAACCGCACACCCAACTTAGGGGCTTTCTCTTAGGTCTGTGTCCTGGAGGATGTCTCACGCAGTTGTAATCATCAACACTCCCTCTCAGCTAAGGAGGCATTCTCCATCAGGCCAAGTCTCACATGAAAGTACTCAAAATTTTTCTTGGCTGTAGTCATCAACACTCCCTCTCAACTAGAGAGTTATTCTTCACCAAGTCAGTTTGGTGAAGATGTCTGCAAACTACTCATGTGAAGGAAGGTACTACACGCATACTTATTTCCTCTGCATCATGTCTTTGAAAATTATATTTTATCTCAACGTGTTTCGATCTATCATGAAACAAAGGGTTCTCAAAGAGCTTCACACAACTCTAGTTATAACCATAGGATCCATCTCATGATCAAGTAAATCTCTCAGAGGCTTATGAAGCCACACTGCTTTGCACACTCAATGATATATACTCTGCTTTTGTGGTACTCAAGGCCACAAAGATTTTCTTCTTGCTGCACCAGGAAATCATGGAAAACTTTAAGATAAAAACAACAATCGGATGTGCTTTTCTGGTCTTCTATTCATTTTTCATATCCCTGCAAACTCAAGTCTTGACTGTAGTCATATCTCAGGCCATATCTAACTGTGCCTCATAGATATCTCAATACATGTTTTGTTGTTGTCCAGTGAGTCTATCCCATTTGACTCATGGATTCACTAAGCACATTCACTTCATATAAAGAATCAAGTCTGGTGTTTAACCAGATACATCAGTGATCCAATCAGCTGTGGATCAATCTCGTCTGAATCATCATCATTCATTTTCTTCAAATCCACGACTATGGATTTTTATTCTTGTCATACTGAACTTCTTTATTCCCACTATATATTTTTCTTGACTCAAGAAAATATCATCAGTCCTTTGTCATACTTCTTGTACCAAGAAGTAGTGCATCATACTTAGATCCTTCATCTTGAAATCACAAGTTAAAGCTTACTTGTATCCAACAACAAGGCTTTCTGAATAAGTCATATAAATTAGGCTCTCGTCATCAATACTGTAATAGTATGGGTTTGGATCAACAACACTTTTTTTGAAACACAAACTCATAAAGAATCCATCCATCTGATATAGTTTCTAACTCATATATGGTAGTACAGATGGAAGTGTATCGGGCTTGCTGGATCAATTGTCTCATCATAGACAACTCCCTCTATTTGTGAGAATCCTTTGGCTATAGATCTCTCTTTGTATTTCTCGACACTTCCATTAGTTGCATGCTTGATCCCATAGGTCCACTTGGAAGTCACCATAGACTTACCTTCTAGTCTATGAACAATATTGTGTACATCATTCTTTAAGATATACTAGTATTCTTCTTGTTATGGAATATTTCCATACCTGTTCTCTTGTTGCTTCTCCAAGACAAGGAGGTTCATAATCAATGAAGTGGCTCATGACTGATAGATAGCTCGAAAATATCTTTTTATTTCTCGGGATGTGCCTTGAGGGGATTGTATGTTCCTCTACCTCCTGCAGAGTATTTTCAAGCCTAGGAAAGCCTTTTATGCCCTACTACAATATCTATGGGCATACTGACTGTAGTAGCTGGATCGACTGGAGTATTGTCTGTCTCCTTTTGAAATGCCGAAGAGGGAGAAAGTATTGTCTCTTCCTTCTTTTCATTTTGTTTTGACTCCCTCTGAGTCAAGTAATTGTCTCTGGAGTTTGAAGGATGGAAGTCTTCTTTTATTTGCTTGCTAGATCTTTTATGTCTTCTTGACCAACATAATAATCAATCAATAGGATTTGGACTCCCGTACCATGGATAATGGGCCAAGTCATGAGGGCTCCCATACTAGAGATAATACCATTCACTTATTAAGAATGCACTCAACTATAAAATTAATGATCAAACAATTTACCTAGATCTGTAGTCATGCTCAATTCTGTGTTTGGTTTAGAGGAAGTACTTCTCCTCTCTCTTATCTTCATTCTTTTGGGGTGGGTCTGGATCAATGTTAGTGGTGGAATCATATTGTATTCCTTTCTTCCTGGTTGAACAATTTCTTGCATAGTGCCCATATTTGTCACATCTGAAGCACCGAATCTCTAAAACTTCTCTTCTCTGATTATGACCCGAGGCTGATGAAGACTTCTCATCTATGATTGTTTGTTTGAACTTTATTTTGAATCTTCCTCCTTTATTTGTATGAAGCGAAAGAGCATGGTTTTCATCAGGGGAGTCTTCCACTCCTCTTATTTCTAATTCTAAGTTCTTCTTGAGTACAATCTGTCCACAGATGATCAAAGGTTGGTAACTTTTCTCTTCCACTGATGCTTTGAAGAAAGGTTCCAAATGTTTTGGAAGATTGTTGAGAGTAGATAAGACAGGTTCTCTATCAGACATGATTTCTCCAATGACACCCAACTGTTCTTTGTTTTCTGATATCTTCATAAATAAGGTAGCAAATGTATCACCTTTTTTCATCTTGGTACTTTGAATTTGGCCCTTTAAGGTAAGATCTCTAAGAGTGTTGTCACTTTAAAACACATCTTTCAGTGCTTCATACATTTCATAAGTTGTTTTCAGGTTGGAAATATGAGGTAGGAGATGATCTCTTACTGAGTAGATGATTATTTTTATTGCCTTGACATCTACCTCCCTTCTTATTTCCTTCTCTTCATCGATAGCTGTGTCTGGTAAATATTTTGTTACCAAATTAAATGGGTCATATTATTCAAGGGTGACTTGAAGCCTTGAATTCCAGGAGCTAAAGTTTCTTGATCCATCAAGCCTATCTTCCACTAAAGTTATGTTCTTAATTTATTAAGATTTCTTCACAAACTATCGCCAACTGGATTTAGAAAATCTAATGGTTAGGTTGGAATAGTAACCTTAGGTTTTGTTGGGCTTATGAATGCCAAAAATAAACTTTTAGAGTGTCACAAGAATACTTGTTGAGATGAAACATTTCTTCAAGAAGTTGCAGAAACCCTAAGATCAAGATTCTGCAGAAAATCTCAGAACCCTAGAAACCCTAGGGCCAAAAACTCAAAATCCTCAAAAATCCACTTTGAATCTCTCTAGAGGTGCACTGAGGAAGGCCATACACCTTTATCCAAGTTTCAGCCCCAAATTCCACATGCAAGGTTCTGAAAAGGCCAAACAAGTGAGGGTCGTACAAATTTCTGCAGAAACCCTAGAGGCCATATGGAACTGCAGAAGGAGGATGAATTAGATTTTAAGTGCTTGTGTAGGGGTTCTTCAAGACCTATGCTCTGATACCATGTTGATTTTTTTTAGAAGGAAAGTTTTAAGCATGAAATTCATTCCATTTTAGAATTTTTCTTAAACCATAAAATAATTTTGTTGCAACAACCAAGATCACAAGAAGAAACACCATGCACAAGTACACAAGAAGTATCTTGGGAAACCCTTATCAACAAGGGAAGAAAACCCAACCAATACTTTGCTATATTATTCAAGAGAAAGAGCTCCACCACCAAGAAAACATATCACACAAAAGGGTTCTCACAAACCCTAGAAGACTAGCACCTAAGAGAGGTGGGCACTTTTCCCAAGAAGATGTACTTGTTGAAATTTCCAAAATCACACTTGAGATATGATTCCTCAATGGGGAATTTACCTTTACTTATATTAGAATGAAACTATATACATAAGTGTCTATTGGCACAACATGGCCGACCTCAATAACTCACAATATAATTAATAATTATCAGATTAATTATCTTTTACATTAAGGTGGGGTCGACCTATACCCTTTACATTACAATTAGGGTTACAGGTAAGTCTGACTCTTGAACAATGTAGG
>JASDQU010026169.1:14227-25272 GCA_032191745.1 Picea mariana | reverse complement strand
TCTTTAAGGATGCTTGGTAGTCGTTGTTGTAGGAGAATTCTACCAGTGGCAGGTAGTCTTCCCACTTCTTGGGTTGATGCATTACATGCATCCTTAGGATGTATTCAAGTATTTGGTTCACTCTTTCTGTCTGTCCGTCGGTTTGAGGGTGATAGGCGGTGCTAAATAGCAATTTGGTCTCTAAACCAACAATTAGTGACTTCCAAAAGTTAGAAGTAAATTTTGTGTCTCTGTCAGACACGATCTCTTTCAGCATACCATGCAGTCTGAATATCTCCTTAAAGGAATCTAGTCATCGTAGCGAATACAATCACTGGGTGTGGGTATTATCCATGGGTCAGAAGAAACGGGAGTTTTGTAGACGGAGTTGAAGATCATGTTAATCGAGGAAACCAAAGGAGGTGGAATGTCGGGTGGTGGGATTGGAAACATACCCATTAGAGTGGAATCTTTTAGTAGACCCACACTGACATTCTCATACCCAGGGGGTGTCTTTTCAATGAAAGGTACATTGTTGGTACATGTATCAGAGTTAAAGAAGGCCAGTTGGTCTACTACAACTACTTTTCCCTGATGTGGAAAGCGTACGATACGGAAAAGAGTAGACATGACTGCATGCTTGGAATTGATCCAGCTACGACCAAGTAAAAGATTGTAATCGAGATATGCGTCAAAGACCTCAACTTCAATGCTAACCGTTTTTCCTTCTAACATAATAGGTGATGAAGGGAGAAAACCATAGGGTTTAAAGCCAGCGCCATTAAAATCTTTGAGCATGTTGTGTGATTCAGTTAAGGAAGGAGAGCCAATGGCTTTCCAACAGGCAATAGAAATGACACACGTCGAGGCACCCTCATCAATAACTGTTCTACAAATTTTCTTGTCGGTGACAATAACTTGTATTTCAAATGCGAGCTGACGGGGTAACCTTGGAATGTGAACTTCCAAGTCAAAGATTATTAAATTCATATCCGTAGGGTCGATTCCACCGATATCTTTCAATAATGCCTTCCGTTGTGTAGGAAAACTCTGAAGGACTTTGAGGGCTGACATCGCAGACGGTGCTTGTGGCAGATCTTCTATGATACTATAGTTATGGGCAGCACGTGCATGGGGATTGAAGGTATACTTTTGAACCACGCCCTTAGGAGGAGGTCAAAGGACTGTATCGGGGCTCGGTCGTTCGAGATGAAGAGGACCGTTGGAAGGTGGAGTTGAGGAAGATTGTTGAACCAACAGAGGTGGCATATCATCAACTTTGTCCTTCGAGGAAGAGTAATCTTTGGAATGAGTGGTAAGTGTGATGTCATTCTTATTTGAATCACCGTTACAAATAAGTACATAGGAGGTAGTGGAGGAAGAAGGTTGATCATGGATGACCAATTGAGCCTGTTGTTGAGAAGAGAAGGGTTGAGACAAGACGGTGGGTATAGGAGGTTTTGGGGTCCCTTGGAGGAACTTCGTGACCTCAGGACGTCTCAGACATTCCTTCATGTAGTGATCATCACCATAGATAAGGAAAGGATAGTGAGGTTTGAGTTTATCCTTATCATCAACAGGTTTTTTCTTGGTCTTGTGAGATTGTGGACTGTTATTTTTATCCTCCTTATTCCTACCCTTCCCTTTTTTGGATTTATTCTTACCAGTAGGAGTCAATTGAACGACGTTCACTTCTGAAGTTTTACCGGTGGGAGGGGTGGGCGTTGGAGCAGTTTGAACATTAGAAGCATGGAATTGGGTGTGGTGTGAGAGGCCTGCGCATATTGCGGTTCGGCATGGAAAGTACCTATCACACCATCAACAGCATGAGAAGTTGTTGGGGTTGTTGAGGTGGTTGTGGTAGAAGGATGAGGTGCGTTAGGGAGCATATCGTAAAGAGTACCCATTTGTGAATAAATGAGATCAAGATACTGGACATGACTGATCGCTTGTTCTTCAGTGACAACTCCGCCCATAGCAATGCCTTTAGATATGTCATTCATGAAGGATTTCATGAACCATTCTGCCAATAATTGATTGGGAAGATCGAGTTTGATTAGACGTCGTCTTTGTCTCCACTCATGAATTTGATCGGAGATATGAGTGGCTTTACTTTGCTTGAAAGAACTCAAAATATCGGTTCCTGTTTCATAACGGATTGGCAACTGGTAGTGAGTGAGGAAAGCCATAGATAGGGTATTGAAATCAGTGAAGAAGCCTTGTGGTAACTCTATATACCACTTTACGGATGAACCCATGAGAGTTCGTTGAAAAAGGTGTAGCTGAATGGAGTCATCTATCAAATATTTGGATGAACACCAAAGGTCGAAAGTCATGACATGATTGTTCGGGTCCTCTACAGGTTTACCATCGAACTTAGGAATGTCRGATGGTAGTTTGGCTGGTATGATAGGCCAATGAGGAGAGTGACGGATAGGGTCATTCAAAATTATAGACAGATCAGGGAGTTCCAAAGTGGCCAAAAAGGGTAMMTKTCTATTCATGTGAGGATACTGGTGACTTTGGGGAGGAAGTCCCATTTGTATACTAGTAGKACCATAAGCAGTTTTCATATAATGTGAAKATCCGAKTAGATTCAATTGTTGGTGTGGTGGCAGGTAGCCCATGGGGTTGTACTGATTAGGTACATTCCCTTGGAAAGGGATAGTAGAYGGAACATTCGAACCCCAAATGGAATTGGAGGTCTCGGGGTAAGGTTGGCCTGTACCAGGGGGTATRAAAGAGGTGACTTGAGGTTGTTTCCCCCCAGTCGATTGAGTATTACCCTGGGTAAGAAAGTTCCAATACTGGGCTAAATTTGCCAAGATGTTATATCCATAGGGTGGGGTGGGTGGGGGTTGTCCTCTGACTGGAGTTTGTGTCCCCATTGGGGTTTGACCTCCAAGTGGGGGTTGAAATTGGCCCCCAGGATTAAATTGTCTACCAACAAGAATCTGATAATTAGGTGTGAAAGACCGAGTAATGCCACTAGGGTCAGGTCCACTAATGAAATGTGGATAAGACCCTCTAGGGGGGGACTGAGGAAGTGTCGGAATAAAACCGGGAACATGATTGTGCCCAGGAGGAGTGAAGACTCTAGGAGGTCCAAATGGAACTTGGGTAGGAATGGGAATAGAAGCATTCAACGCATTGTACCCAAGAGGAAGTGATGGGATCTGACTAGGTAAAAGTGGTGTGCCAATAGGTGTTTATATAGCCACCGTATTCCTGGTGGGAATAA
Source organism: Picea mariana (assembly GCA_032191745.1). Lineage (NCBI taxonomy): Eukaryota > Viridiplantae > Streptophyta > Pinopsida > Pinales > Pinaceae > Picea > Picea mariana. The sequence continues at coordinate 22,052 of JASDQU010026169.1, read as the reverse complement.
TCATAGTATTTGGGACCATCGTGGAATGGTCTTGCTGAAGAGGGATGGTTGAACTGAAACCAGATAACAATGCTTCTGAACCAGGAAAATAATAGCACGTTGAATTGTTAAAGTGATCTAAATGTATCGTAATTGTGTAAGATGTTTCGAGTGGTTCAGAAGTGGTAGTTATTTCAACTCATGTCTCTGAAGTAGCAGGTTTCCTTCTAGAAGTCAGAGTCTGAGCTATGTCAGTGTTCAAATAAGGATCTTCGTTAAGGTTGGTGACAATTTTGGGAGGTAATCCATAAGTGTCAATAACAAGTTCTCCGGACGAATTGAGTTGGAGAATACATCTCTTGTATCCAGGAGGTAGGTGCAAAGTTTCTAGAGGGTCAAAAACAATTCGAAATCTCTCTAGAAAATCGGTCCTTTCCGGCTGTGAAGGTACGTGGTCCTGGATCTCACTCTGTTGAGGAGAATAATCTGGTGGGTTAGGAGGAAAGGGTTGAGAAACTTCCGGATTTTTCGGAGGTAGTCCTTGCATCCTACGTGAATGACGTGGAGGGTCAATGTTGGTTGAACCGAAAATTCGATGAAAAAAATCAATGGCCAACTATGTTAACAAATAACATTCGCTAGTAGAATCTAGGAATCAAAACCAAGCAAACAAAACCTTCCTATTCCGAAGTCACTAGTTGGTGATGAAATCCAATGTCGTGAAGTCAAGACAAGAAGGGCCTGGGCTAGGGTGGAAAAGTTACGTTGACGACCTGCTTAATAGACTTACACCTTGGTGCAGTCTCCTACACATAATCATGGGTATACCCTCCAAAGAGCCCAAGTGAGTTTGGGCAACGTCGATTCCAGGTACCGTAGATACTTACCCCTCCACAGTCACCTTGTGTAAGACCCTAAGAATATAGGCTACTAAAGTTACCACAAACAAAAGTGATGCCTTGGGAAACAGTTGACAGTCTGATTCACATGAAAGGGCAGGGTATCGAGCTTGAAATCAACTTGAGAGGCTTCCACTCATCATTGTGGTTATACCTTCAAGAGACCCCCATAATACGTGCAATATCTACACCGAGAACAACAAAGCAGGGTGAGTAACTCTGCTAATCTCAATGCGACCTCAGGTTTGACCCTTGTGTGAGAAGGGCTTCCCACGACAAAATGTTGCAAATGGATTTGAACACTCCCTATCACAAGATAATATTGTGTGTTTTGTGCTTTGGAGAGTGTGTCTCACTATCTATTCCAAATCTCTAGCCTAGCTATTGTCGGTGTAAAAGAGCCCTAGAAAAAGTTGCTAGTTAAATTTTAGAGTTTCGCAATATTATTAAAGGTCGTTGTTTACTCAAGAAGGAGACGGGAATGAAACAAATGTTGTGTAAGACTTTGACCCAATAACATGCAAATAGAAATGAATGATGCAAACTTTCGTTTGATGAATTCTATCTATAGTAGGGAGAAAAGTATTTTTCTGGAACAATGCAACTACAATGTACAATTATTTTCTTTGAATATAGTACCAAACAGTCATCAACAATGTAATTTCATTATTCGTTCTTTTTCAATGTTTCAAATGCCAATATTTCCTGTATAAATGATCATTTAAAAAACTAAAAAGACTTTAATTTCTTCCTTTCGAGAAACCAAAACAGAGATGTAACTAAGAAAGGATAAGCAATCAATGAAAATAAAGCACTCAACAAAAACCCAAATCGATCTTTCAATGGAGATTAAAAAAAAAAAGATAAGAAAATGTCTCTTCAAATACGAATAAGAAATGTTTTTTTGATCATTAAGCAATCCAGAAGATGTAACCAACCTACAAATCCAAATCCAAACAAGACCTTTAATCGAGCAAGCACTCGGATACAAGTCTAGAGATTATATTCTTGTCGATAAAAATAAAAAACAAAGATTTTAAAAAGATCAAGAGAGGTGTTCGATTGCCGAAACCAATCAAGATCAAGCTGAAACAATCAGAAGAATTCAAGAAATGGCATTAAAAATCCTTGTCCAGCTGACTAAAGAAAAAATGGATAGCAGTAGAGGCCAAAACCCAAACCCAAAAAAAAAATTTCAAATGCCGCTGCAGGTGGGCAGTATAACACTGTGCGGAAATGAATGATTTCCGCGAGCCAGAAACATGTAGGGTGCAAAAATCTCACGCTGAAACAAACCACCAGGGTGCAAAAATGAATGGTTTCCGCAGCCTATCTATGAGGTGCAGTGCGGACGTGCTTGAAAAATCAAGAAATTTGGGGAAAAAGGCAAAACATCTAGGTGGACTTTTAAACCCAGGGAGAGTGAATGGGTCTCCTAGAGACTCGGAGATTGATATCAAGTAAAAACAATAGGTCAAAATCAAATGGCCAACAAAAAAACACAATCAAGTTGTCTTCCCCAGTGGGGTCGCCAATTTTTTTATTGGGTAAATCGGTAGATGCGGACATGAACTGATTCCCCTAGATCCACCTGGATCTAGAACAAAAAAAGACTGAACAAGATGCTTTCCCTAAGTTTCAATCATTGAGTTTACTATCCAAACAAGAATAGATAACATACCTTATGAATCGCTTCCTTATATCTTTGTTATCCCTGCTTCACTCCAGTGCTCTTGTAGAATCAAATCTGTGACAACACAAACCAACCAACGTGAAAGAAACAATAGTAGAATTCAATGACAACCTAAACATGTGATCAAGGAGTCATATAATAAAACACTAATCATTTTATGGTAAAGAGACGTGCCACCATATTATATTAATGAAAAGTAGAAGATACAACCGAATTTCCTTGATGTCGCAAGTTCCCTTTTAGTGGTCCTTTGTTCCAACACACACATACACTTGCTCCGAAATTCGCATGAAGATAATCCACAAAATCTTGATGGAAAAATGGAGGCCTCAAGCATCAATAAGAGCAGGATTCTTCACATAGTCTTCAGCCTATTCTTTCATCAATTCTCTGCTTAATTTTACTTTTTCTTGCTTAACCTTTTCCGTGAGAATCCCATGATTATATAGGAGAAGGTGAAGTGGTTAAAAGGATGAGGATGATCCCACCAAATCAGAGAAACTAGTAGGATCGCAACCACATGGACGCCACCTCACATTCTAGAAGATTCCCCTTCTAAAAACTTCGTGAAACCTCTTTCCTCTTTTAACTTTGGAACACCGCAGCACCCTGCCTATGTAGTAACCTGTGGAAATCCCGCGGGCCAGCCATAGAGCAGCATGTGGAAATGATAGATTTCCTCACTGTGTAGTATGAGCAGCCTGTGGACCCTTTCTAAAAAGCAGCCTTGTAGAGGAGGAAAGAAGTTGTTTTTCTCAGGCAAAAATTCATGTTGGGAGACTGAACAGATACCTATGATATCATCATTAGAATGACCAAAATAATGTGTAACAATATTACAGATGATTCAAATCATTTTATTTCATCGATTTTAAAATCCCACATATTGACACGGGAGAGAGCATGACCAACCAAGTTTAAACTGAAGTCGTCATCATGTTACGCACTCTTTTGGACTTTGCTGGAATTGTTATTGCTCATTAAAAATATTATAATTGAAAATACTCAATAGTAATGAGACTTAAATATGCTCATTAAAATTATAATGGAAAATACTAAAAAAGAATGACTTAAATATTAATAAATGAGAATATTTAAAGATAATTAATTTCATAATTGAATTTAAATGTGAAGATTAAAGAAATATTAATCGTTATGTAAATAAAATAATAAGCAATTAAATTATAAGATGGTTTTAGAGAGTAGGATAATTGATTAGTATAGCTTTAGTCCCATTAAATCATTTATTCAGATATCTTGGATTTAAAAAAAATAACAAGTTTTATTGTAGGTCATTCCATTTGGTTATTAACTGTATGTATATACATTTCTTTAAATTTATTTCATTAAAGTTATAATAGAACTGGAATAGATATTTTTGGTTTTTTTGCTTAAACGAGTTCATATGCTTTCTCCTATTTCGATCTCTAATTTCGATCTTCTTCCCCAATCTGAAACCAGAGTGCCAGTGTTGGTAATAAATAAGGAGACTTATTGGTCCGTTGGTCTGTAGGATTATGAGCACTTATTATAATAATTTAAGATAAATTATTATATGATCAAGTAAAAGTAAAAAAGTAAACATGTAAACATATGTTTTTATAATAGTGAGGAAGTTAGTGGTTGAAATCACAATCATTGATTTATTGGGACTACTAAGAATATTCCATCAATATTTAATCTTGTCCATACAAAAATGATTAAGCACTAAAAACCTATTAAACATGCTCATTGTCAATAGGTGTCGACCTAATTATCACGTGAACTCTGGTTAGTATGTATCCCATTATAACGATGCTCTTTCACATTGTAAAACTTTCATTGGTTGAGAAACAAATGTTTAATATATGGAACAATGTGAACTTCCATTTGGTCGGTTGGTCTCTGGGATTATGACTAGCACAGCCGCTAACTTGCTGCTGGTGAACGACGAAAGGCGGCTTATGGCTGTTAAACTTCCGATTGTTGGTGATGTCAGCACGGAAACGCGGTAATTTTTAAACACGATTAGGTAAATGTAAAAAAGTAAACATATAAACAGATGTCTTTATAACAGCTCGGAAGTTAATGGATGAAATCGGAGCCATTCATTTATTGTGACAACTAAGAATATTCTAGGCATATTTAATCTCGTCCATAGAAAACTTATTAAGAACTAAAAACCTATTAAATGTGCCCATTGTCAATAGGTGTACCTTTAGACGTAAACACTTATTATAATAATTTAAAATAAATTCCCATTATCCTACTCCCAATGAAGTAATTCACTTGCCCAAAGTCATTGAACAATGATGCAATTGTAGGTCCTCAAAGCACTTTCCAATGATGCAACTGTAGATCCTGAAAGTCTTCACCGGAAGAGCTCTTATAAAGTTTGGATCTCTCCATAATCATTGTTTTGTTTTGCTGGATCTCTCCACAATCATTGCATTGCATTGCTTTGCTGGTGTGATTTACAAATTTTCAATACAGATCTCTAATGGCATGCCAAGTAGTCCAGGGCAAACTCAATGCCATTATATTTGAAGCTAGGCACCTTGGTCATGGAGGCATACCCAAGTTGCTGAGAAAGGTAATGATATCAACAACCTTTCAATATTGATCTTATATTGGTTTGGTTACCTGATTTCTGTTTCTCTACAAGCTGCGTACCTTCGGTACCTCGGGGGAAACCGGGCTTGATCTTTTGGTTAAGGATTCATAATTTCCGAAAATCGATCTAAGACTGATGAATTTTTGTTTAGCAGGTGGGTGAGGAAGTTAAGGATCATCTCCATCTAGAAGGGCACAACGAACTATATGCCACCATAGACATCGGTGTTGCAAGAATTGCAAAAACCAGAGTTCTTTCCCATGAACCTCAAAACCCAATTTGGAATGAGATTTTTCACATACTCTGCGCGTATACATCGTCTTCTCTAGTGATCGGCGTTAAGAAGGGATTGGAAATGTTTGCACAAGTGGTAGGAAGAGCCAAATCCCAATATCAGAAATCCTCAGCGTAACATCATTGAGGGAGGGTATGACTTGTATAACGAAGATTTCTCCAAGAAGTTGAACAATGCTCAGATCCACGTCCGCCTCCAGTTCAAACATGTCTCAGAAGATCCATATTGGGGTTCCGGGAATCGAGATGGGGACTTCCCTGGACTCCAGCATGTGTATTTCAAGCAGAGGAAGGGATACAGAGTCAATCTATATCAGAACTCCCACTTATCAGAGCACTGTCGTCCTAGGATAGAACTAGGTCACGGGGAAGAGAGAACCTTTTACAGGCCTCCGAGACTGTGGGAGGAATTGTACGAGTACTTTAATGGGGCCTAGAAATTTATATAAATTGTTGGGTGGTCTGTAAATACCAAGATTACGCTCGTCAGGGACAATGAAAGAATGATCCCTGGTGCAGAAGGTGTGACGTTGGGCGAGCTTCTGAAGAAGAAATCCGAGCAGGGATTTAGAGTTTTGGTCCTCATCTGGGAGGATAGGACAGCCGTGGAACTTCTCAGAAACCAGGGACTCATGAAGACCCACTGCGACGAGACGCTCGAATATTTCAAGGGAACCAAGGTCTACTGCTTTGTGTGTCCCAGACATGCAGCCTGTTCATTGATTGTTGTTCAGAGTATGGAGATCGCAGCCGAATTTACCCATCACCAGAGGAACGTGAGCCTTGACGCCGGCATCAAAGGCTCTGGAAATCTCCAGGTCGTGAGTTTCATGGGAGGAATCGATCTCTGCGACGGAAGGTATGATAACGAGATCCATTCGCTAATTAGAACCATGAATACTGTCTACAAGGATTGTGCATATTAAAAATATACATAAATATGAGTATATTTGTGATAAATGATAAAAATAAAAGCATATAAACTTTTATTTTTTTCATTTTTTCTTTAATAAATTATAGATGTAAGTTTGTTTTATGGATAGTCTATTTTTTTTATTTATTTTTTATATATAAATTATAGATGTAAGTTTGTTTTATAGATAGTAGATTCTTAAAGTGTAAGTTTATGGCTTGTTCATCTCTTCAATACAGATCCTATGTTGAAATAAATAATATTTTTCTGTAACTTCTCTACAAAAGATATTGTCTAACTATTCTACAAAATGGTTTTTTTCATTGAAATCTTAAAACATAAATCTGTATGAAATCACTATTTTTTGTTGTTTAAAATCTAGTTCTTGGATTATACAGAAATAATCATTCAAATTTGAGGATGTGACAATTTCATGCCCGGACAAATGACCTTGAAAAAACAACAAGAGAACATTCATTTCCTAGAAAGTTTAAACTAGACCAAACAAAATTGTAAATGTCAAATAAAATACTTGCAATACAAATGTCTTTGTCTCTTTAATTGTTGTGTATTAACTAGTTGTAATATTTGATTTGAAATTCCAATAAACAAAATCAATAATCATTTGAATGAATCCACATAACACTAAAAATCTATTTTTTAATAAAAAAATGTTCATATATCTCAAGATGATTCAATAATCATATATGAAGAGACTTCATTGCTTATCTATGTATTTTCTTCCCAAAATGAATAGATAATTATATATGAACAAACTTCATCAACACAATAAGCATGAGAGTGTTCCAAAACCTTAATGAATGATCCTACCTTTAACCACCATGTGGATAACTTAAGCATTTAACATAATTAATTCATATAATATGTTTTCTTTCAACATTGACACCCATCAAAATGCAATGCCAAATCATGTACAATGACAAACTCACAAAGCTACAATAACTAAGAACTAAGGTAAATGCCAAGAGTCGAAGGTAATACCATGGGTGTAATTGAACAATCCAACATTGTCTACTTTGTAATGTTTGAATAAAATTCATTTCAATTGTCATGTTCTTACTCCTAGCAAAGCTTAAGGGGGTGTGGTATAATTGAGCATTAACACCAATGTAAATATGTAGGAGTATAAAACAAACTAAGCTATGAATAATAAGAAAAAATTAGATAAAAAATGAAATTTATCATAAGTCGTTCTTTGTTTACAAGAAACATTCACTGAATTGTGATATGAAGGAAATGACACTTTTACCCAGGGTGACTACAACCCAAAGATGGTTTTCTCTAGATGAGTACAACTTCAAGATGATTCACTGGAGATGAGTACAATCTCAAGATGGTTCATTGGAGATGAGTACAACCTCAAGATGATTCAGTGGAGATGAGTACAACCTCAAGGAGCATAATAAATACACAATTTGCATCCATAGGGATAA
>JASDQU010026167.1:0-29748 GCA_032191745.1 Picea mariana | reverse complement strand
ACCCTAAAATAAGGAAAATAGGTTAAGTGACCTAGAAATGGGTTAAGTGACCTAGAGGATGAAAGTATAAATAAGATAGCAATGGTCTGTTGTAGATCATAATTTTTTTGAGTATTAATGGAGAGCTTCTTATTGGTGTGGATCTCTTGAGAATGATTGAAGATCTATTCCGGTGAAGAGAGCGAGAGGAGAATCTCATGGACGCGTCAGAGTTTTGGCAATGTCATAGATCTTGACGGAAAAATTCTCGGAGCTTCAGAAACCCTAGTTTCTAAGGTGTGCATGAGTTGTAATGGGCCTGAGCGCATACACACGCGGGCTGTATGAGGCCAAGGTACGTATAGTTGATGGAATGATGAAGACATGTGTTTGAGCTAGTGCCAAGCTCTTGAATGATGAGGTAGGTTCCATATCTTCATTCTATGGGCTCAGATCTATCATTGAGACACTGGTATGTTTACATTATTTTCTTGATGGATACTATTGTTTCATGTGTTGTGATTGCTTAGGGAATTCTTGGTATGGCTTCTATGATTTGGTTTAGTCTAGTTGATTTGGTTGATGGAGTGAGCAATACTCTTTTGATTCAGTGGTGCTATGATATACTAGTTGTTTATACATGATTGAGATAGCATTCATATTGATTCGATGTGGAGCATGAACAAGCTATTGGAGAGCTTGGATGTGTTGTGACTGGCTAGTGGTCAGATTGGATAGTCAGAGACAGAAGAGAATGACATACTGTCTGCAGATGATCTGAGTTGATCTTGAAGGATAAAACCTAACTGCTCAGAAGGTATATGCAGGCTGTTGTATACACTGGTCACATGCACATGCGGGCTGTAGTGAGCCAGAGCATGTACACACGCAGGCTGCACTACTGACAGATCGCGTACCTGTTGACAGATTGATATCTGTTGAGGATTGTTCCCTCATCTCAGTTGGTGCTAAGGGTGTAAGTTGAGTCTTGCATTATAGAACTAGTGCTCTTGTGGAGTTGTACTCTATTCAGTTGTTGCTAGAAAACCCCCAGATTGTTGTCCATAATAAAAAGAAAAATTGTACATACATCTTATGTTCTTTGTGTTCCTTATGGTGATGACTTGTTGCTGATATATGTTGTTGATATATGTTCTCATCTAATTGGTTGTAAATGAAAGCAATGGGTAAAGAATAAATGTTGAATGTTAACTAAGGAGTTTTGTGTAAGAGGGAAGTTTTGGTAAAAAGAGTAAAAAGAGCACCACACTCATTCACCCCCCCCCCACACTCTAAGTGTGGTAGGTGTGTACAACATCGGTGGGTCTGCGATCCCCACCACCTAACTAGCCTCTATATTTTTCAACACCTACCAACAACCTCTGTCATCCACCTCGCCTCTTCATGCAGTTTAATTCCCCCCATCTTTGTCTCTCCCTTGCACTTGAGTGTCCCTGTCCTCACACTCATGTCATGACTCTGCACGCTCTTTACCAGCTCGATCCCCCTGTCCTTCGCATGAATTTTGGGAAGGTGGTGATGAAAATGAGTTTGATGGAGCTTACAACCCATATCTATGATCATCATGGGAGCATTCTCCACTTATGGGCCCTGGCGCTAGATGGCTATGTTATTTGCGTCCCCTTCTAGCTGCATTATTGATTGTCTCTTGTTGTTTATCTCTCATGTCCCTCCACAACTTCCTTGCTGCACCTTGCAGTGGGAACTTCCTCACCCTTATCTCTCCTGAATCTTGTGCTCCAGTTCTCCAAATTCTTTGACATGGCTCAGGGAAACTCTTCCAGTCGTGGCGTGGGGGGCACCTCTCGTAGACCCAGAACTTGGTCGCGATTTCAATTGGTGGATGCAATTGAAAACTCTGAGGATACTTATCACTCAGTCACCCCTCCAAAAATTCATTCGGAAATGGATATGGTTGAGGTTGATGTTTGTGTTCTTTGGAAGTTCATCTCGGACGAGGAGGTGAAGGAGACAACCAGCTCATGGGTTCCTGACACTGGTTCCTTCCATGGCTGGTCCTCACAATACCTGAAAATGGGTGACATATATTGGCACTTGAAAACTTTGATGGGAAGAGTTTTGTTGGACCACCATGAAGCTCGCTAAGAAGTCCTCCTACAGCTCGATGACGTGCAACTCCAGATCAAGCTAGTCGACCACAAGCTAACCCTGATCGCTGACAAGATGGTCAGCATGGATTTGTCCAATCTAGACTATGCTCAGCCCCAAGTTATAATAATTTTGAATTTTGTTATATTATACATAATAATTTTGGATTTTTTATATTATTTGATAAAAATGCACAATAAAAAAATGAATATTTTAATGGCATTTCTTATATATAAGATTTTTAAATATTATTTTATTTATTGCTTATATATAATATTTTTAAATATTATTTTATTTATTATAAATGATGTATTTATAATTTTTTTATTCTCTTTTATAACAATTAAAACTTAACTTTTAATTATTTATAATTTATTAATCATTATTTTCAAATTGAATTATATCCTTTTTAAATTTTATATTACCAATAATTTTTTTAAATTTTTAATTATCATTAAAAATAATAAAACTAGTTAAAAATATTATATTTTATTTACAAATAAAACGTATTAAAATCACAATTTTAAACAAAATTATATTTATAAATGATTAACTATAATTAAATTAAATATAACACAACATAGGCATAAATATAATGAGCCAAAACTAATCATTCATTGGCTACAAAACCCACATTAAAATGTGCAGTACATCGAATATATATAAATCTCATTATGAGAACTCCCAGTTAGCTCGAACTCTTGCTAGAGTCACATTAAGCAAGACTGCATAACAGACAATGTACATTCCACAACTATCATACCACCAGTTCAGTTTTCCATATTCCAATGAATATTGATGGATTCCATAGTTTAAATTGAGGCCTATTAACCATTTCACCCAAACTAGTAATTGCAAAGCATCGTATATCCATCTACCAAAATATTGTATACCCATAACTCCTCCTATTGCACTACAACCTACAATCCAAAGTATTTCTAAAACAATGATTGCACAAATTCTCAAAGTAATTTTCCTATAATCGCTTCCCCTAAAACCGAGCATTCTTCTGACTTGCAAAGATAAACTCAAATCAAAGGCATCCATGACCATAATAGTACAAATGCCTATCAATATCACAACAATCCTAGGTTGATTCAGATTTTATGAGCAGAACGAAATGAATACAGATTATTAATAGGTGTTTAACACAAAATAACAGAGATACAATAAAATTGGTTTTCTATTCAATAATGAAATACATTGAAACTGTAAAATGCAGCGAAAACAAGCTTGTTGGAATGGTGGCAAGTTATCTCTGAGAAGAGATGTGACGACTGTGCTCATTTGTAAGAAGATGATTACAATGAGGCTTTGAAGGCCTTTTTACAATAAACAAGAATGCCCAAAACCATAGACATCCAAAAACCTAACCCTAGGAGATGAAGTGCCAAAAGTCATGTGGGCCCCGTTTGGGTAAGTTAGCACATTAACTTCCCAGGGTTGTAATTTTTTAATATGATCTCCGTTTTAGGCATATGATAGCCCTTTGGAAAGATATCGTCGAAGAGATTCATTTTGGGGATTCAATTATGCCTTCATATATCATTGAGTTGGTTTTATCCTGAAAAACCTTCATTTAAGCCCTCAAAATAGCCCCGGAAGTAAAAACTGCTAAAAATAATAAATTGCCAAAATTGCTAGAAAATTGTTTTGAGCCAGTTGGAAAAGGTGGGTGGCCACCGATATCCACCTGGGTCATAGGTTTTGAGAATGCCATAGAATGCGTATGATACTATTTGTTAGCACCTCCTTCTAATGCAACAAGCACGATCCAACTAACAACGGAAATGTAGATCACAGAAATCTGTAAACTCTCTGAGAGTACCCATGATTGAAAACCATTTCTAAGGAACAACACTTGGCATAAATTGGTCTTGCTAGTATTATATTTGACGTGGGCTCTGGTGTGCATCACATTTTCCATAGTGATTCTTGTAATTTTCTAGGGTAGAACAAACAGTGGTTCTGCCTTCTCTGATTATGGCTCCTCTGAATTATTTATCGACAGAATTGAAAAGTTTCATCAGCTTATTTTTCCACTCATCATGGTAGGATGAATGCACTAGAATGAAGATGCAAGTACCCAATTTATGGATGTATTTGAGATCAAGTATTTCATAGACTACAGTAGTGGATTCCACCATGGAGTCACCCTCTCTCAATCTACCCTTGTTCAGATGCAACAACCCCTGGTTGCACCCATGGCATCCATTTCTCAGGAAGCATGGAGATGGGAGTAGGTTCAGAGAATCATACAGTCTTTTCACAGTTTGGGGCATTCGACGAGCAAGTATCCTTGTGATATCTTTAATGAAACTAACTCCTAAATACGATTATACTAGTGTTTCTTCCTCCTCGCCTGGTGAAAGTCTTAATGCTAGTAACCATGAGGATAAGAATAAGAAGAAAAGGAAGATTAAGAAGAAGAAAAATAAGCAAGGGGACAAGCTTCCAACCACTCTAGGACATGTTGGACGCAATCAAACAACTATTGTTAATCACGCTGGGAGTGTTGATGATATTGAAAATCCTACCAAGACAACTTGCAAGTACAAATTCCCTTACAGGATTTGTAAGGGTGACCACCTTCTAAAGGAATTCTCTTGTATTCCCAAGGTCGTATAAGTGTGGTCCATGGGTTTTAAACAACCCATGTCGCCAGCCACTACAAGTCATGCTGGTGGCAACCCATCAACTAGTGATAATAAGGTTGGAAGTAAGAAAGGTTGAGTCAAATTTCCCTGTAGGTTATGTGAAAGAAGTCATCAAACTTACATTTTAATTCATATGGATGAGGATTCACATATGTTTGAAAATATTGTTGATGTCCAGCCAGGAATTCTAATAGATTACCATAAACTCTCTCCCAACCCACCATTGGTTGATGAACTCGTCAATTTGGTTCCATCATCGGTTAATCTGGTTTATTAAGTGATCAATTTGGTTCCATCATCGATCAATCTAGTTGATCAAGTGATTGATATAGTTTAATCATCAGTTGATCCCACTCTCCCCTTGAAGAGTGAATTATATACTACTTAGGTCTTTCTTGTTACTACATATTTTTCTGGACAAGGGGGCCTTTCACCCATTCCAATGCAACCCCATCTAAGAAATGAGGTATTTTCCTTTGATTGGAATAGACTGACAGAGCCTCTTCTTCCTCCCTACATACCTTTTCAAATCATTGTATAGGTTTGTGGTAGGGACGTATATAACACTATTATAGATGAAGGTGCTTCTCTTAGCCTTTTATCCTCAACTACTTGGAAAGCTCTAGGTTCCCCTTAGCTTGTGTCCGTTACTCAGAAGTTGTTGGCTTTTAACAGAAGAGATAGTGAACCTTTAGGGATCCTTCCTTGGTTTCATATTATGTTAGGAGGGAAAATTGTCTTTATTGATGTGATGGTAGTCCAAGGTCCCTTGGATTTTAATTTACTCCTTGGACAAGACTATGTTTATGCCATGAAATTTTTTGTGTCCACACTCTTTTGAGTGATGTCTTTTCCTCATAATGGAAACATTGTGAGCATTGACTAGCCTTAATTCATTGGCCCTCACATGACATTCAACCATCTGACTTCCCCAAACCTTCATTACATGCAAGAAATATCCACCCCACCACAGGTTAATTATGTGGCAACATGTCCCATGCATTCAACTCCAAATGAGAAGGAGACTATATTTGTCTTATCACCTTATTTAAACTTAGATCTAGTATTTGACATGGTAAACCACTCATTAAGGACCTTGGAGTCTGCTCTTCCCCCTATTGACCCAAGTAAGCTCCTTACCATGTATTCCTTCCAGAGTATTGTTCTTCCATTTGATGAAGACCTCTTAAAAGCCATGGTAGAGAGTGATGAGAATAGTTTTATTTTAGGTTCCAATATCATTAAAAAATGAAACCAACATCGATCAAAGTTCCCATTTCTGTGTAAATCTCGTTAAAAAGTGAAACATAGGACATCCAGAAAAGTTCTTGTTTCTGTGTCAAGCTTGTTAAAAAATGAAAGAGTACCATGAGGAGAGTTCTTTTCCTGTGTCAAGTTTGTTAAAAAATGAAATAGATTCTTATGAGAATAGTTCATTGTCTCTGTCAATCTTGTTAAAAAATGAAATAGACCCCCCTCCATTTGAATTGAGTCTTCCTCTAAATCTAATACTTAAACCTTATTTTTCTCCGCATAGTGAGAATATTCCTATTAGTAGCCCGAAGCCTAGACAAGGAAAGAAAAAGAGTCGACAGAAGAAACAACACTTGGGGGGTAGGTTTCCATCCTCTGGAAATCATACTAGAGTGAATCCACTAGCTTCTACCAAATAGGTTGGGGGAAAAATACCTCTAGAGAGACACGATGGTAGGAGTGATCCTCGTTTGGGGGTCGTTCCCAAAGTAACGTAATAGTCTTTTCTAGAACAAGCTTAGTATTTGTTCTTTCTCGTGCTCATAAATACATGAGAATATGTTATTGAGCTCAGTATTTTTTATTTCTCATGCTCGTTAATACATGAGAATAGGTTACGAGTATACTTTTATATGTTTTCCAGACTCGTAAAAGCTATACAAAAAAGGAATTCTTTGGAGTCTCCTTTGAGCTATTTTCTGTCGGAGTTACTTCACACACACCTAGGATTTATTTTTTCTAAGGGTTTTTTCTTGTTTATTAGTCATTATTAGTCATTTATCCAGTCTCCAATTTTTTAGGAGAGAATATTCCACCTGGAGAATATTCTCTTCAGTTGACACTTTAGTTTCACTAGTTGAGTTGAGTCTAGATGTTGCATTGATTTTATCACCATGAAACATTGGGATCACCACCATGATAATGTGCACTTTCCTTGGGATCATCACCATACTGACGCATTACCCTTGATTCCTTGATCTACTCCTCACTACACTCTGTTCAGTCAGTTAACCGAAGATTGGTTGACTAGTTAACTCATCTAGGTGGCAGTTCACTCCCGTAACTGCATGAGAGACTAGACTAGGTGGTAGTTAACTCCCATAACTACTGGTGTGTGTCCAAATCACTCTAGACCACCACTATGGTGCAATGGTTCTCCTCCAGTGCACATTTATTGAGTTATACAGAGTATATCATGTGTAAATTATTCATTATCCATTACGATTAATGAGAATTCTTCCATTCTTTCTCTCCTTCTTCTTTCTTAATTTCTCTCTACAAATGTGGGTAGTATTTTCTAGATAGATCTATTTTTTGTAGGTCAAACACATTTACATGGTATCAAAGCTGACAGATTGCTAAACAAAATATACACCAGATTTTTTTGTAGGTACAAAATATTGAAGACAACGGAAAGATGGATTTCCAAAAAGAATTCGTTCTTACACCTTACAACTCCTTTGCATGGAAGGAGAAAATAGCAATACATATCCAAACTAGACGATTGTGAAGGTTAACCTTGAATACAGATACATAACCGACATCAGCCATAGAAAAATACAAGTATTTAAATCGAATGGATGAAGCACTTGGAACAATTTGCAGTCTTATTTCTCTCGATCTCCTTTTTCACATATCTTCCTGTAAGACTCCCAATGAAGCCTAGAACACCTTGGATGATATATTTGGAAAACATTATGAGATGAGGGGACACATTTTGGAGGTGGAATTTCTCACATTGGATGCAAAAATCTTCGACAATATCCAAGATTTCTTTACAAAATTCAAGGATTTACTGTCGCAACTCAAAGCTTGTGGGGTTGATAAATCTAAGGAGGAGAAACAAATGATTCTCACCATTCTCTCCAAACTTGGTCCTGAACTCTCTATATTCATATCCACATTCCATTCTGTCAGATTTGCCTCTGGAGCCACCCGGAAGATTCCTTCTCTTGAGGACTTTATCGAATCTCTGACACAAGAGCAAACCAAGCTCATCAACATGAGAAAAATCAAAGGCCCAAAGGTGCATGCACTCACTTTGCAAGATGGAAGCCATAAATATATTAAATCTAAATATAAATACAAAAGGAAATCTCATGCACATCCGAAGAAGGAAGGGTACACAAAACCCTTCATCGATGCCTCCAGATCCAAAGGGGAAAAGGGAAGAAAAGGGGAGAAATGCACGTACTGTCACAAAGGATTCCACCTAGAATCTGCATGCATGAAAAAAAAATATATATCTAATGACTCAAATAATTCAGAAAAACAACCTTGGAGATCACATCCCCGAGGGTGCCAAGAACAAGAAGCTAGAAGATCAGAATCCCAAGAAAGGCAATTCTAGCCATGCCTTGATTTCCATCAACTCCTCTCTTGATGCTTGGATCATAGATTCAAGAGCATCACATCACATGGATTCCTCAAAAGAAGTATATTATTCATTGGATGCATGCAAAGTTCCTCCTATTCTAATGGGGGACAACTCTTCAGTCGAAGTCACCGGCAAAGGAAGGATTGAACTCACCAATGGAAGCTTCGAGAATGTGTTGCATGTTCCCAAACTTTCTGTCAACCTTCTCTCCATGTATCAGATGACAAATTCTAGAACTAGAAAGAAATTCATATTCACACCAAATTCCGTGGACATCTATGACATGGAAGCCAACTCCAGGGCTTCTACCGGTGAAGTAAATCATCAGTCTAGACTGTATGCTTTTTTCTGAATTCATTGAACCTGATTCTGCTTTACTACTTACTCATGCAGATGAAAGTAGTAGGATATGGCACGAAAGGTTTGGACATTTGAATTTCAGATACATGCAACAACTTAGAAAGAAAATATTGGTTGATGGTCTACCAAACATCCATTTATCCAAGGGAGTATGTGAGGGATGTGTTCTCGAAAAACACCCTCAAGAGAAATTCGACAAAGGAAAGTCTCAGAGAGCTTCAACGCCTTTAGATCTGATCCACAGTGACCTTATGGGTTCTTTTCCGCATCCATCTATCAACAAATTGAGCTTTTTTCTCATTTTTGTTGATGATTTCTCACGTTTTACATGGATTTACTTTCTCAGGAAAAAATATGAGGTCTTTCAACACCTCAAAGATTTGAAATCCTTGGTTGAGACACAGTCTGGAAAGAAGATCAAAGTCTGCTAAACTGATAACAGGGGATAATATGTAAATCATGAGATCCATAATGTTTTCCATGAGGTAGGGATTTAGTTACTACACACAGTTCCCTATACTCCGTAGCAAAACGAAGTTGTTGAGCGAAAAAGTTGATCTCTAAAGGAGAGGGCATCTTGCATATTGCATGCAAAGTCACTACCATAGGGACTATGAGCCGAAGAACTTAATTGTGAAACATACATATAAAATAGATCTCCCCATAGATTTGTCAAGGATAAGACCACCTACGGGGCTTGGAGCGGCCTCAAACTGGAAGTGACCCACTTTCGCATTTTCGATTCACGTGCATGGGCCCAGATTCTCTCTAAAAAGAGGAAGGAACTTGATCCACAAAGCACTGAGTGTATTTTTGTTGGATACCCTGACAGTGTGAAGGTATATAGGATTATTGATATTTCCTCGGACCAAATCATCGTTAAACATAGGTTCCAATTCGAGGAAAGTGTCTCGCATGTACCTCAACAGTCGTATGCAGACACCTTCATTATTCCACCTGTTTGAGATGATGAGCGTGCACATGTTGAATCTTCTTCAGACGAGATTTCTAATTCATAGGAATCAAATGATTTAGATTCAGAGTCAGTACAGTCAGATGCAGAGTCAGAGAATCCAGATGTAGTTGCAGAGCCAGAGAAGAGGTGCAAGAGGGAACATACTATTCTTCAGGATGCAGGGGATCTCGTTGGTGATCCAGCCGATAATAGGAGGAATCGATATGATTTTGAGGAGCCTCCTATTTCATTCACTGACACTGAACTATTGCAATACAACAATATTTTCTTGGTTCAATCTTCAGATCCACAGTTTTATGGCAAGGCTATTGGAAATCACTTTTGAGAATCCACCATGCAGGAGGAGTACAACTCCCTCCTCGAGAACCAGACTTGGGATCTGGTTCCCCTTCCTTTTGGGATGAAACTTTTCAGATGCAGATGGGTCTACAGGACCAAGAGCACAATGGATGGACAAATTAGCAGATACAAAGACAATATTGTTTCCAAAGGATTTTAGTAGGTGCATGGTATTGACTATGATGAGACCTTCACTCCAGTAACAAATATGGATTCCATATGATTGGAACTTTCCATTGCGGCATCCAAGGAATGGGAAGTCCATCAGATGGACATGAAGAATTCATTTCTTCACGATGATCTCTCTGAGGAGATCTATATGGAGAAACCCCAAGGATTTATGCAGGACTCATCTTTGGTCTGTCGATTGAAGAACTCTCTTTATGGCCTCAAGCAGTCTGTGAGGGAATGGTATGCCAAGATGGATTCCTACTTATTTTCACATAACTTTGTATGCTATAAATTAGACACGAATGTATACATTCTTAGGAAGGTGGATTCACTTCTACTCTTAGTTCTGTATGTTGATGATTTTTTGATCACTGGTTACTTGACTTCAACGATTGCTGCAGTCAAGAGGATTCTACATGAAATTTTTTTGATGATGGGCATGGGTCCGCTACACTTCTTCCTTGGACTCGAGATCAGTTAGGATAAATTATGCATCAAACTATCTCAGGACAAGTATGCATGATATATCCTTGAGAAATTTCACATGACAGACTGCAAGTCTGCTCCGACTCCTTTCCTATCAGGAGTCAAACTTGAGGATGACGGGGAGAATCCACTGGTTGAAACCACATTTTACAGACAACTAGTGGGGAGCTTGTTGTATCTCACACATTCCATACCATACTTCTCCTATGCAGTTGGCACAATTTCCAGGTTCATGCAGGAGCCACATGAGATACATTGGAAGGCTGCAAAGTGTATCCTTTGATACATACAAGGAACCATGACTTTTGGTATTCATTATGAATAATACTCTACATTATATCTCATCAGGTTTAATGATTCTAACTGGGCTGGCGATAACACTGATAGAAATTCCACATATAGTTACCCACTAAGTCTTGGTTCCGAGCCTATCTGTTGGTCGAGCAAGAAGAAAGCTACCATTGATTTATCTTCAACCGAGGAAGAGTACAGAGGGGTAGTTAACATAATCATTTAAGCTATGTGGCTACAACATTTTCTCACTGAGTTGGGCATTCAGTTTCATTGGTCGATCGTCATTTGGTGTGACAACTAGAGCACTCTGAAGTTCTACAAAGATCCAGTTCAGAGGTAGCAGACGAAGCACATCGAGATCCACATGCACTAAATATAGGAGTTAGTACATGAGGGGATCATCGATCTATAGTCCTGTCCTTCAACAAAATAGACAACAGACATCTTCACCAAGACCTTCACTAAGTAGAAGTTCCATTCTCTGCAAAGTCGTCTTGGAGTGAATGACACAATTGCCTAGAAATTGTAGTTCTTATTTTTACATACATTGTACCTTGAGGGGGGTATTTTCCCATGATGTTTTCCCTCTTTCCTCATGCTATTTCAGTGTATCTTTTGTATTTGGGTACCTAACATGGCCTCGTTGCCGAGACCCATTTTTTATTTTCACCATAGTGATGTTTAGGAGGGGGTGTTGGAGTTACTTCACACACCTAGGATTTCTTTTTCCTAAGGATTTTTCTTGCTTATTACTCATTATTAGTCATTTATCTAGTCTCCTATTTTTTAGGAGAGAGTATTACACCTAGAGAATATTCTCTTCAGTTGACACTTCAGTTTGACTAGTTGAGTTGAGTCTAGATGCTGCATTGGTTTTATCACCATGCAAAATTGGGATCATCACCATGATAATGCACACTTGACTTGGGATCATCACTAGACTAGATCATTACCCTTGATTCCATGATCTACTCCTCACTACACTCTGTTCATTGATTTAACTGAAGACTGGTTGACTAGTTAACTCAACTAGGTGGCAGTTCACTCCCGTAACTACCTGAGAGACTAGACTAGGTGGTCGTTCACTCCCGTAATTGCTTGTGTGTGTCCATATCACTCTAGAACACCACTATGGCACATCATTTCTCCTCCATTGTGCAGAGTTATACATAGTATATCATGTGTAAATTATTCATTATTCATTACGGTTAATGAGAATTCTTCCATTCTTTCTCTCCTTCTTCTTATTTCTTAATTTCTCTCTGCAAATGTGTGTGGTATTTTCTAGATATATCTATTCTGTGCAGGTTCAACTCATTTACATGGTATCAGAGCTGACAGATTGCTAAACAAAAGATACACCAAATTTTTTTGTAGGTAAAAAATATTGAAGACAACGGAAAGATGGATTTCCAAAAATAATTCATTCTTACACCTTACAACTACTTTGCATGGAAGGAGAAAATAGCCATACATCTCCAAACCAGAGGATTGTGAAGGTTAAACTTGAATACAGATACATAACCGACATCAGCCATAGAAAAATACAAGTATTTAAATCGAATGGATGAAGCACTTGGAACAATTTGCAGTCTTATTTCTCCCGATCTCCTTTTTCACATATCTTCCTGTAAGACTCCCAATGAATCCTAGAACACCTTGAACGATATATTTGGAAAACATTATGATATGAGGGGACACATTTTGGAGGTGGAATTTCTCACATTGGATCCAAAAATCTTCGACAATATCCAAGATTTATTTACAAAATTCAAGGATTTACTGTCGCAACTCAAAGCTTGCGGGGTTGATAAATCTAAGGAGGAGAAACAAATGATTCTCACCATTCTCTCCAAAATTGGTCCTGAATTCTCTATATTCATATCCACATTCCATTCTGTCAGATTTGCCTCTGGAGCCACCTAGAAGATTCCTTCTCTTGAGGACTTTATCGAATCTCTGACACAAGAGCAAACCAAGCTCATCAACATGAGAAAAATCAGAGGCCCAAAGGTGCATGCACTCACTTTACAAAATCCAAGGATTTTAACATTATGAGATGAGGGGACACATTTTGGAGGTGGAATTTCTCACATTGGATCCAAAAATCTTCGACAATATCCAAGATTTCTTTACAAAATTCAAGGATTTACTATCGCAACTCAAATCTTGCGGGGTTGATAAATCTAAGGAGGAGAAACAAATGGTTCTCACCATTCTCTCCAAAATTGGTCCTGAATTCTCTGCATTCATATCCACATTCCATTCTGTCATATTCACCTCTGGAGCCACCTGGAAGATTCTTCACTTGAGGAATTTATTGAATCCCTGACACAAGAGCAAACCAAGCTCATGAGCATGGGAAAAATCAAAGGCCCAAAGGCACATGCACTCACTATGAAATATGGAAGCCATAAATATCATAAATCTAAATATAAAGACAAAAGGAAATCTCATGCACATTCGAAGAAGGAAGGGTACACAAAACCCTTAACCGATGCCTCCAGATCCAAAGGGGAAAAGGGAAGAAAAGGGGAGAAATGCACGCACTGTCACAAAGGATTCCATCCCAAATTCTCATGCACGGAAAAAAACATAGATCTAATGACTCAAATAATTTAGCAAAACAACCTTGGATATTGCATCCCTGAGGGTGCCAAGAAGAAGAAGCCAGAAGATCAGAATCCCAATAAAGGAAATTCTAGCCATGCCTTGATTGCCATAAACTCCTCTCTCGATGCTTGGATAGTAGATTCAAGAGCATCACATCACATGGATACCTCAAAAGAAGTATATTATTCATTGGATGCATGAAAATTTCCTCCTATTCTGATGGGGGACATCTCTTTAGTCGAAGTCACCAGCAAAGGAAGGATTGAACTCACCAACAGAAGCTTCGAGAATTTGTTGCACGTTCCCAAACTTTCCGTCAACCTTCTCTCTGTGTATCAGATGACGAATTACGACACTGGAAATAAATTCATATTCACACCAAATTTCATGTACATATATGACATGCAAACCAACTCCAGGGTTGCTACCAGTGAGGTAAATCATCAGTCTAGATTGTATACTTTTTCTAAATTCATTGAACCTGATTCTTCTTTACTGCTTACTCATGATGATGAAAGTAGTAGGATATGGCACAAAATGTTTGTAAATTTGAATTTAAGATACATGCAATATATTAGCAAAAAAATATTGGTTGATGGTGTACCAGAAATCCATTTCTCCAAGGGAGTATGTGAGGGATGTGTTCTCGGAAAACACGCTCAAGAGAAATTTGACAAAGGAAAGTCTCAAAGATCTTTCATGCCTTTAGATCTGATCCACAGTGACCTTATGGGTCCTTTTACGCATCCATATATCAACAAAGAGGGCTTTGTTATCATTTTTGTTGATGATTTCTCATGTTTTACATGGATTTACTTTCTCAGGCAAAAATCTGAGGTCTTTCAACACCTCAAAGATTTCAAATCCCTAGTTGAGACATAGTCTGGAAAGAATATCAAAATCCTCTGAACTGATAATGGGGGAGAATATGTAAATCATGAGATCCATAATGTTTTCGATGAGGTAGGGATTTAGTTGCAGCACACATTTCCCTATACTCCGCAGCAAAACGAAGTTGCTGAGTGGAAAAATAGATCTCTAAAGGAGATGGCATCTTGCATGCTTCATGAAAGTCACTACCACAAAGACTATGGGACGAAGCAATTAATTGTGAAAAATGCATCTAAAACATATCTCCCCATAGATATGTCAAGGATAAGACCCCCTACAAGGCTTGGAGCGACCTCAAACCGGAAGTGACCCACTTTAGCATTTTCGGTTCACGTGCATGGGCCTGGATTCCCTCTTAAAAGAGGAAGGAACTTTATTCACAAGGCATTGAGTGTATTTTTGTTGGATATCCCAATGGTGTGAAGGGATATAGGTTTATTGATCTTTCCTTGGATCAGCTCATAATTGAGCATAGTGTCCAATTCGAGAAAAGTGTCCCGACATCCGTATGCAGACACCTTCATTCTTCCACCTGTCTGAGATGATGAACATGCACATGCTGACTCTTCTTTAGATGAGATTTATTATTCAGAGGAATTAGATGATTCATATTCAGAGTCTGTATAGTCAGATGTAGATTCAAAGCATCCAGATGTAGTTGCAGAGCCGGAGCAGAGGCCCAAGTGGGCACAGACTACTCTTCAGGATGCACGAGATCTCGTTGGTGATCCAGCCGATACTATGAGGAATAAATATTATTTCTAGGAGCCTCCTATTGCACTCACTTTCACTGAACCATTTCCCTCCATGCATGTGTTCTTGGTTCTATCTTCAGATCCACAGTCTTATGGCAAGGCTATTGAAAATCCATTTTGGGTATCCACCATGCAGGAGGAGTACAACTCCCCCCTCGAGAACCAGGCTTGGGATCTGGTTCCCCTTCCTTCTGGGAGGAAAATTTTCATATGCAGATGGGTCGATAGGACCAAGAGCGCAGTGGATGGACATATTAGCATATGCAAATCCAAGCTTGTTTCCAAAGGCTTTCAGCAGGTGCATGGTATTGACTATGATGAGACCTTCACTCTAGTAGAGAAGATGGATTCCATATGATTGACACTTTCCATTGCGACAACCAAGGGATGGGAAGTCCATCATATGGATGTGAAGAATGCATTTCTTCATGGTGATATCTCTGAGGAGATCTATATGGAGCATCCCCAGGGATTTATGCAAGACTCATATTTGGTTTGTCGATTGAAGAAGTCCCTTTATGGCCTCAAGAAGGCTCTGAGGGAATGGTATTCCAAGATGGATTCCTACATGTTGTCACATAACTTTGTATGATGTAAATTAGACCCAAATGTCTAAATGCTCAGGACGGTTGATTCACTTCTACTCTTAGTTCTGTACGTTGATGATTTGTTGATCACTAGTTGATCGAATTCAATGATTGATGTAGTCAAGAGGATTCTGCATGACAGGTTTTTGATGACGAACATGGGTCCTCTACACTTCTTCCTTGGACTAGAGATCAGTTAGGATGCATCAAGCATCAAACTGTCTCAGGCCAAGTATTGATCCAGATTATTTTCGGCACGAAATGAGAGCAAAGATATAATAAATAAATGTATAGAGATATCCCAGATATCCAATAATATAACAGAAATGTATCAGAGATGCAACCATAAACACAAAGATACAATAATACAATTTTCTATTAATGAACGAAAATGTACAAAGACTGTAAAAATACAGAGTGAAAGACTCGCTAGAATGGTGGAAGCTTATCTCTGAGAAGAGATGTGTCCACTACTCGCATTCGAAAAAAGATGATTTTACAATGAGGCTCCAAAGGCCTTTTTATCATAAATAAAATCCAAAACCCTAACCTCGGAATATGAAAATCCAACAGTTTTGTGGACCCTGTTTTGGGTAGTTTGGTGTATCAACTTCCCGGGGGTGTAACTTTGGCACACGATCTCTATTTGGGGTGCACGATAGCTCATTGGAAAGGTATTGTCGAGGAGATTCATTTAGGGGGATCAATCAGAACCTTTTTCTTTCATTGAGAAGCTATATCCCAAAAAATCCTTCATTTAGGCCCTCAAAATGGCCCAAGAAATTAAAAACTGCTAAAAATAGTAAATTACCAAAATTGCCAGAAAATTGTTTTGAGCCAGTTGGAAAAGGTGGGTGGCCACTGATATCCACCTGGATCAAGTATGCATGAGATCTCCTTGAGATATTTCACATAACAGACTACAAGTCTATTTCGACTCCTTTCCTATCAGGAGTCAAACTTGAGGATGGCGGGGAGACTCCACTGGTTGACAACACACTATACATACAACTAGTGGGGAGCTTGTTGTATCTCAAACACTCTAGAATAGACCTCTCCTATGCAGTTGGCTCAATTTCTAGGTTCATGTAGGAGCTGCATGAGCTACATTAGAAGGTTGCAAAGTGTATCCTTCGATACGTACATGGCACCATCAACTTTTGGATTCATTATGCAACTGACTCTACATTAGATCTCATCGAGTTTACTAATTATGACTGGGATGGCGATAGAACTGATCGCAAGTCCACATATGGTTACTCACTCAGTATTGGTTATGCACCTATCTGTTGGTCGAGAAAGAAGAAAGCTACCATTGTTGTATCTTCAGCTGAGGCAAAGTACAAAGGGGTAGTTACAATAACCATTCAGGCTATGTGGCTACAACACTTTCTCACTGAGTTGGGAATTTAGTTTCATCGATCAATCGTCATATGGTGTGACAACCAGAGCACTCTGAAGTTCTACAGAGATCCAGTTCAGATGCAGTGGACGAAGCACATCGATATCCACATGCACTACATTTGGGAATTAGTACTGTTAGGACCCAAAAATGCCCCTTTTTCACCACATCTTTTGTCCATTCAACCTTATCATTTCCAAGCTAATGCCTACTATAATGTAGGCTAAGATCCTTTTTCCAAGGTATGAATCATTTATCATGCTTTTATATTTTCATTTACTTAGCATGTTTGATTGGTAATGTTTCAGATGTTTTACCCATAAAATGATTCAACTAATGATCAAAATGAATAGAACAACCAAGTCTTGAAGAATGGTCATTGTTGTTACACCAGTTGTTACAACTATGTGCCAATCTTGGAAGTTGTTACAACTATGTGCCAATCTTGGAAGTTGTTACAGTTATGTGACAATCTTGGAAGTCGTTACAGCGATGCGCCAATTTTGGAAGCTGTTACATGTCTGCAGCAACAGGTGCCACCAATTCTGTTGTTACACGATTGTTGCAACAAATGCCACCGATTCTGCTGTTACACAACTGTTGCAACAAATGCCACCGATCCTGAAAGTTGTTACACCTATTGTTACATGTTTTGGCTTACAAGATCAGTTCTAGATCTTGTATTAATGATATCAAACAAACAACTTGAGAATCGGGAATTCTCAAGGCTATTCTGATTTTGTTTTAACTGGCTGACTCTGACTTTAAATAGAAGAGCTTTTGTAATCAGAAGGGATGGATTTTTTACTGTGAGAAAGTGAAGTAAAGTAAAGCTTATTGTATACGAACATTTTGGCAAATCAATAAAAGAGTGGATTGAGTTTCTTTAGCGAACTGTAGCCTATTTATTTGAGTGGATTCAGTGAGAAGGAAAGGGCCCACCTTCTTCACAGATTCCCCTCTGTTTTGAATTCTAGATTAGTTATTTTAATATGAATAATTCATCTATTAAATATTTCTAGAATACAATTGTTGTTACATTCTAGTTCCCTTTGTTAGATGCACATAAATCTTTCTCATGAGAATTAGAAGTTGATTGTTGAATACTGTTGGAGAACTGCTTTCCCTTTTTCTGCATTAGATTAAAATCTTGTTCCAAGTAAAAGAAAATAAAAGTGTGAACTACTTTCTTGCAATAAGTAGATTTCCTTTCTGCAAATAGTATACAACTTCTTCTTGAAAAAGTAAAGTATAAAGTTAGACTAGAGTAGGTAATCCAGGGTTCTTATACACTCATCAGTTTATATTTCAACTATGATTTTAATTCTATAGAACTCTAGTTGTATCAAGACAATTGTGTTAGTGATAATTTTTGTTTCTTTTTTTTAAACTTCCCTACTACAATTATATTAGTGTTGCTTTCATAATATAGCAGAGACTGTGCACAATTATCTTGAAATAACAGACTTCCCTGGGTTGACAATGTATATTGAACACCTTAATTTCTATTTATTTAGACAATTAAAGTGCCCAACATTTTGGTGCCATTGCCGGGGAAGATAATTATAGATTTTTGCAAGCAGATTAGTTTTATTTCTTAGGAATGAATAGTCTACATGAATCGAAGAACGCGATGATGTATCCCCAAAAATACTAAACCTATAGGTACCAAAGGACGTGGAGCAAGAAATCCTACACTGGGAAGGCAAACCTTTGTTGATGAGATTATAGCCAGAGCAGATTCTTCTTCAGGATCTATTTTTCACCCTGCAAATCCTCCAAGAAGACGTAATCCTCAGTCATCAAAACTACCCCTTCTTGAAACATTGTTTTCATCAAGGGCTGAAGCTGAATATTTGTCACCAACAAATCAGCAAGCAACACTGGAGGACATTGAATATCAAGGAAGTACAACTTGGAACAGGGAAAATCTAGAAGAAGAAGTTTATCAGATCAACGTTCAGATAGTCACTAAAGAAGAGTGGGCCATTGTTTGTATTGAGTGGAGAGAAAGAGCACATATGGAAAATCAAGGGGATAACGAAGAAGTGTTCCACCAAGAGAATCCACAAAACAACGAAGATCAGGTAAATAATGAAAATACTATCTCTACCCTGATTTTTCCTATTTATGATGTTCCCACATGAGGGATGGCTCTTATGAAAAACATACCTCTCTCAGCTCTGTCGAATTTTCATGGATTGTCTACTGAGGATCCAGATGAGTTTCTATTTGAATTTGATATTTTGTGTAGAAGCTATGACTACACCACCACTGCATAGAAGCTTAAACTGTTTCCATATACATTGAAGGGTAACGCGTTAAGATGGTTCATGAGCCTTGGAGGAGAGAACATTTCAACATGGGTACAAATGAGGCATCTTTTCGTGTACAAATACCAAGACTACTGTTGAACAAGAGAACAAAGAGAGGAATTGTTCAAGATGTCTCAGAAGGAGGATGCGACCTTTGAATATTTTGTGGAACAACTCTAGTATAATCTACAAAGGTCTGGACATCCAGATGTGAGTAAGGACATTCTGAAAACTATTGTGCTAAAAGGAGTTAGAGAAGATTGTTTAGATATGTTGAATATGCTTGGCAAGGGAGATATATCTAAGTAATCCTATGAGGACATTGTAGATCTCTGTAAAATATGTTCTTGAGGATCTACAAGGAATAAGTCAGCTACCAAGGATACCACTTTTTCAAGGGTACAAAAATCAGCCAATGGAGGAGCAACAAGAGAAAAAATAGGTAATCTATTAGAAAATTTCAAAATAGAAATGATTAACTCTTTTGCTTCACAAATGGACACTTTGTAGGTCAAGTAGAAACGAGCAGAGTCAAAGCAAGCATTGTGCATTTTTTGTCCGAAACGCAGGAAGAAACATCCACCAAGGGAGTGCCCACTGAACAATGTCCAGGTATGTCTTATTTGTGAATTAGATCATACTACTAACCAATGTCCCTCTCTACCAGGAGTAAAAGCATCAATGAAGGAAACTAATGAGGAAGCAAAGGCTATCTATCTAAGAACACAAAGAAGACAATGGAAGCCAAGAGGTCAAGGTATGAACTCTCAATTATCTCTTGCAACACTTAATTATTGGAACAATCAGTCACTATTTGTCCAGACAAATGTCCCCCCTCAACATCAGATGCCACCCCCTTATCAATATCCCAATGCATGGTTACCTATTCCCCATCAACAGAATCATCATGGACAATGGAACCCATATTGGAGAAGCCCTCAACAACAGCTCAGTTATCAAAACCATCACCAACCAAACCCCTATCAACAACAGTTCCAACCCCAGTACCAGCAGCAACAACTACAATTACCTCCCAATGCCCCACCGAACAATCCTCTCTTATGACCTCAGATGCCTGTGAAACCTAACCCAAACCCGAATAATAAGGTTGTTCAGAAAATAGATATACACAATGTGCCAGCCTTGTCTATTACTCCTATGCCTTGTGATGAAATCAAATTAAGATGAGGGAGAATAGTCGAGCCAATAATTGAAGATGCTTCATCTTCAGAATTAGACAAGGATTCAAGGGAAAGACCATCTGTTGATACAAAAGAAATTGACCAACCTATTATAGAGTCAGCAGACCCAACATTCCCTGAAAGACTGACAATTACCAAACCTGTGGAATTACCATCTTTCAATCTCTTAGGAGAATTGCAAAATCAGCACGTTAATATTACACTATTGCAAGTGATAAGAGATGTCCCTATTTATGCCAAGACTGTAAGAGATCTCTGTCTAAAAAGACCTGGACGAAAACCCAAGGACCCTCTCATAGTGCACATAGTGGGGGATTTGTCTGAACTGATATTAGGCAAAACCCCACCAATTAAATATGGCGACCCAAGAAACCCTATAGTCACTATCAAAATTGGACAGACATCTATTCCCCATGTGCTAGTTGACTTAGGGGCGACAATTAACATCATGCCAATAGAAACTACACAATTGTTGCAACTCAGAGCACAAGTCTGACCTACTCCTACTGTTCTAGAATTAACTGATCGTTCTACCATCAGAATAGAAGGAGTAATTGATGATTTAGTCATTTTAGTGGATTCATGGGAGTATCTTGCTGATTTTTTCATTTTTCAACCCAAAACCCATCTAGGGGGCCACCCTCTAATTCTGGGAAGACCATGGTTAGCTACAGTTGATGCTTTCATTGGTTGTAGATCCAGTTCCATGACCATCTCTTATGGTTATGACACAAAAACAATGACCCTGTATCCTCATGCTACACCCAGTGTGGAACCTGAAAATTCTTTATGGATGGACACTGAGGATGAAAGTGCTCTGCCTGTGCTAACCATAGGAAAATCCCTGAGTTTCAAAGATGAGACAACGGACGATTTAATCAACCTCTTTATATGTGACTCATCTGTTGTTACACAAAACACGCACCACTGATTGATTAGAGTCTTCGATCCTATCGCCCAGGGAGAGATGAGCTCTTAAATGTTCTCATAAACCACTGAAAATGAAATTGATTCAGCTGTAACAACAAATGTTGTAATAGTAGACGATGAAACAACAACAGCTGAATTATTTCCTAAATTCAGTTCTAAGAGAATTCCTGTAGAAATTGAACTTGGAAAAACCTTGAACATTAATCCCAATATATCCACTGCTGAAACTCGCTGATTGATGAAATTGTTGATGGAACATAAAGAAGCATTTGCCTGGGATTACATGGATATGAAAGGCATTTCCTCTCAATTATGCACCCAATATATATATATATATATATATATATATATATATATATATATATATATATCAAGGAAGAATGCCGACCCATTTGCCAACCCGAAAGAAGGATGAATCCAAATCTTAAAGAAATTGTTAAGAAGGAACTCCAAAAACTTCTCATTGTTGATTTCATTTACCCTATATCAGACAGCGAGTGGGTCTCACCGTTGGTTATTGTACCTAAAAAGAATGAGAAATGGAGAATGTGTGTGGACCATAGAGCCCCAAATAAGGCCACACAGAAGGATCATTTCCCTCTACCATTTATTGATCAGGTTCTAGACAACCTAGCTGGGAAAAAGTTTTTCTCTTTCCTAGATGGATTCAGTGGCTATAACCAGATAAAAATTTCTCCACAGGACCAATATAAGACCACCTTTACCAGCCCCTAGGGTACATTTGCCTACAAAGTTCTCCCATTTGGCTTGTGTAATGCACCAGCCACTTTCCAGAGAGCTGTAATTGGTATTTTTCCTGATATGGTGAATGACTGTATGGAGATATTCATGGATGACTTTCCACCTTATGGTATTGATTTCGATGAAGCTTTGTCTAATATTGAAAAAGTGCTCAAAAGATGTATACAGTCTCATATTTCTTTAAGTACATAAAAATTCCATATGATGATGAGCGAGGGTGTAGTGCTGGGACACTTTATTTCTTATGTAGGAATTCAGGTAGACCCAGCCAAAATCTAGGTGATTTTGGAAATTCCAACTCCATCAACTCAGAAAGAGGTAAGAAGTTTTTTAGGGAATGTTGGATATTACAGGAGATTCATTAAGAATTTTTCCAAACTTGCCTCTCCCTTGTTTTTCCTATTAACAAAAGATGTTGACTTTCGTTGGACTGACAACTGTGAATTGTCTTTTGCAGATCTGAAACAAAAATTGTCCACAGCTCCCATTTTGAGAGGGCCCAATTGGGCTCTTCCTTTTCACATTTCTTCAGATGCCTCAGATACCGAAATTGGTGCAGTACTTGGGCAACAGGAGGACAAAGAGCCCTATTCTATCTACTATATCAACAAGAACATGTCTCCTGCTAAATTACATTATACAGTTACTGAAAGAGAATTCTTGGCAGTAGTTTATGCAATCAATAAATTCAGGCATTATGTCACTGGTTATCCTACTTTTATTCATACTGATCACACAAAAATTAAATATATGATGAATAAACCTATTACTAATGTCCGAGTAACAAGATGGTTGTTACTACTACAAGAATCTGACATCACTATAGTAGATAGACCAGGAAAAGAAAATTTCGTTGCTGATTTTCTCTCAAGATTACATATAAATGATGATAATTCACCTGTAGATGATTCCTTTCCTGATGAACATTTGTTTGCAGTATCTGATCACTCACCTTGGTATGCAGACATTGCTAATTATTTGGTTGCAAGGAAGGTACCTCCACATCTATCTCCTCGAGAAAGAAGGAAGATTATTCAGAAGAGTGCTCAGTATAGTTGGATAGAAGGATACCTCTTCTACACGGGGCTGGATCAGGAAATCAGGAGATGTGTAAGGGATGATGAAGTGTATGATCTTCTGAAAGCTTGACATGATGGCCCTTGTGCGGGTAATTTTGTTGATAAAAGGACTGGACATAAAATTTTAAGGATGGGTTATTTTTTGCCCACCATATTTCAAGATGCCAAGAAATACGTCCAAACTTGTGACAGTTGCCAACGAATGGGTCAACCAAATCATCGGGATGAGATGCCTCTCCAACCTCAAGTATTGTTAGAGCCTTTTAAGAGATGGGCCATGGATTTCATAGGGCCCATTAACCCACCTTCTATTCAGAAAGTCTATATACTGGTCTGTATAGATTACATCACCAAGTGGGTAGAGGCGAAAGTACTCATTAGGGCCTTAGAAGAAGTTGTCTTAGAATTCTTGTTTGAACATATCTTTGTTAGGTTTGGTGTTCCTAGAGAATTAATAATTGACAGAGGACCCCCTTTCACATCACATAAGTTTGAATCCCTACTCAGTACATATCATGTTTTACATAGAATAACTTCTCCATACCATCCACAAGGCAATGACTAGGTGGAAAGCACCAACAAAGTTATAGAAGCCATTCTTACTAAAATAGTGAGATAACATCATCGGGATTGGACTGACAGATTACATGAAGCTCTATGGGCTTATCGAACTACTTGGAGGAACACAATTGGTTTTTCTCCTTATGAGCTGGTAGATGGAAAAAGCCTTGTTTTTCTGATTGAATTTGAAATCAAAACCTTAAGAATTGCATCAGCAGTCAACCTTGACTTGACTATGGCACAGAAGGCCAGACTGCAATAGCTCAATGAGCTTGATGAAAATTGTTTGGACGTTATTCATCAAACCACAGTGATTCAACAACAGAGAACAAAATGGTATGATCGAGTCATCAAGAATAAATTATTCCAGAAAGGAGATTGGGCTCTGTTGTATGATTCACACTTTAAAGAATTTCAGGGTAAGTTGCGTACACGATGGCTAGGACCTTATGAGATAAACATTGTTTTTCCCAATGGGATAGTCAGGTTGATCACTATCGATGGATCCAATACACAGTTACATGCAAATGGCCATCTCTTATGTCTGTATCAGCAACCACTGTCCAAGGCATAATTCAAATCTAGATGTACAACTGATACAGGTTATCAATTCTTAGAAGGAAAGGAGCATGATCCTTTCCCTTGTGAACGTTAGGACTTATTTTGCTCAGACCTTGTATATAAATAAACTAAGCAAAATTTTCATTTCTCTGTTTTTGTTTGATTTTTTTTTTATATTTCTTTACTATGCTAATAAATTCAGCCTTGAAGGGTATCTGGCAGTTATGTGTGTGCAGGTGAATTGATGAATAGCAAGATTGAGTACATCAAAAGGAGCGAAACGATTAGTTTATGGAAGTTGAAAAACTTCCTAAAAACTAATTGATTCAGCCTTCGGTCGATTTCCATGTTGTTACACCCTTTTCCGATAAATTGGTCGATTTCCATGTTGTTACACCCTTTTCCGATAAATTGGCCGATTTCCATGCTGTTACACCCTTTTTCGATAAATTGGTCGATTTCCATGCTGTTACACCCTTTTCTGATAAATTGGTCGTTTTCCATGCTGTTACAACCTTTCTTGATAAATTGGCCGATTTCCATGCTATTACACCCTTTTCCAATAAATTGGCTGATTTCCATGCTGTTACACCCTTTTCTGATAAATTGACCGATTTCCATGCTGTTACACCATTTTCCGATAAATTGGCCAATTTCCATGCTGTTACACCCTTTTTTGATAAATTGGCCGATTTCCATGTTGTTACACCCCTTTTTCGATAAATTGGCCAATTTCCCTATCATTACACAATGGTCGATTTCCATGTGGTTACACCATTTTCTTTTCCGACCATCTCATTTTCCATGTTGTTACACCTACCCTCGCCATTTTGGTCGAAGTACTTGCTGATACACTGATAATTGTTATTCTTTCTTGCCACTTCACTCTTTCTTTTTTGCATTTCAACCAATGCTGCTACTCCAACTCTACAATATTTCCATGCTGTAGCACCACTAATTTGTCAATACTGTTGCTATCTTTTTCACTTTCTCTGTCCAAAAGTGATGCTTTGTCATTTCTTGACTTCATATCTGGCAATTTCCAGTTGGTCAACTACAGAAAGGACTCCATCTCTACTCCAGTTGTCATATCATCATTTCTCACGCTATCCTTCATCATTTCAGCGATTCCACGTGACTCAGATGGTGGTTGGATAGTGTCGTTACTCCGACAAATCGTTATGTGCGGTAAGATATGAAGTACATGACTAATCCTATGTGTTAAAGTAATGAAGATATAAAAACACGCTTTCCTGTTTACTCACCGATTGTCCTAATTTGATGCACCTAGAGCCAATCCGATTAGTTGGGGGGGGGAACACAAATCTAGCCGTCCAATCCACATTTTATACTCACCTCCACCACATTTTCGACCACACTTCTTTTTGTTGAGACACTGCATTCTTTATGCAAAACATGTTCGAACTTGCTGCGTCTCTGGTTTAGGTGCTAGTTTCTCCTCCTACGTGCTTGTTAGACTCTTAGGCAACATCATGGGAGGATCAGTTGTGAGGTATGAACCCACAAATCTGGACACTTTGATGTTACACCCAGAGGCCTACCAAATATTTCTCCAAGCCAGTTGGATAACGTATTTCAAGAAGCTGTAGGGGTTTAATGAAGACGAGGTATTGGATTTTAGTCAAAATCTCACTGAAGGATATTCAATGGTGAATGGGGTAAGGATTCCAGTGTCAGAAGAAAGCATTTCTACTGTGACATGGTTTCCAACAATAGGAGATCGATGGTTTAATAGAAAAACACTTCTCTTAGATGCACATAGGGGTTTCCTCATCGACAATGAGCAATTTTAGACTAAAGGCAGAGGTGCAGATGTCAATTCCTTACTAGAGCCATGGGGGAAAGTCGTAGATTTTGTCAAAAGTTACATTACTTGTGAAAGAAGGTACCAAGTTTTTTATTTTTTTGATTTCATCTTATTATCACATCTGCAACATTAGAAATTCATAAACATTCCTTATTTTCTCCTCCATTCATTTCATAACATGGCTCATTTTGTAAAAAAAATCCAAGAACCCCAAGAACTTCCTTTCGAATCACAGACTCATTGGACTATTAATTCGCAGAGGTATGGGCATTTATAATAACCCATTACCTGTTGTAGTAGACCAACCACATTCTATACCTGCAGATATGATTGCCCCAGTACTTGAAAACACAATCCATGGACCTCTTTCTAAGTCCCTGCCCTCGGCTGAAATAACAGTCCAAACCCCTACTATCGCTACCCGTAAGAAGACTCAAAGAATCAAACGCACAACCCGAGTCCATTCTAGAACCAACCAGACAAGCCTTGAGGGAGTTGAATTGACACATATTGTAGTTGTGGTCGAGCCAACCAATGCATAGCCAACTACTAGACCAATACATGAGTCACAGCCCTTGGTTGCGACAACTGTCATTGAAAAACTACCCCCTGCTCCTAAAACGAAAACCCCTGCTCCTATCTCTAGATCACCTAGAAAGTGAACAAGGTCAGCAAGGTCCACTGCAACAACAAGTCTAACTACCCCCTCCGATGTTGCACCGACAATAACACAAGAGCCTCCTATTGCTGCAACAACCGTTCCAGGCCCTACTATCACTGCCAGTGGATTATCTCAGAAAAGAAAACGTCCATTCAAGGGAAAAAGTCAAAAATACCTTGACCAAATTACATTGGCAGCAACTCAGAGTCCTTCTGCTACTGTGAAAGAGAATTCTATAGAGATACATATACCAGGTTTTACTTTGTGCAAAGAACTTCAAGAAACTATTTTCTCAATTCAGACTGAATGTACTCAAATAATAGTAGAATCATCATCTCTGCCTGATGATTCTGTGCATCACACATCAAGTGACGATGTAGAGATCATCGTAGACCCCAGTATACTATAATTTCTTCCTTGTGTGGTTGAGGAAGAATGTCCTGTTCCTCCTCCAGCGACGAAGAAGAAATCCCCTGCTTTCATTTCTATTTTACCTAGGAGAAGAACCAAGTCCAACAGGTATGTAGAAGTAGCAATTGGATGGCAAGATATGGAACAGGCTATTCCTATTCCTCATCCACTATCCTCTATGATAGATGAAGGAACTGACACACAAGAACCAATATATTCCATTAAACAAACAATGACAGTAGAGACAACTGCAAACGATGGGACTGGTCTACAAGAACAAGTCATGCAGGATGTAGTTGTTCCACAAGAACCAACTATCCAAGTCGAGACTGTTCCACAAGAACTAGTCATGACAGACACGGCTGTTACATAAGAACTAGCTACTCCGCAGAAGGTTGTTCAACCAGAGATAGTAATGCAAGAAATAGTTGTTCCACAAGCAACAACTATTGACAGTATAGCTGCCACAGAAAAACCAACAACACATAATACTGAGGATGTGCCACTTTCCCAATTGTTTGCCCAGATTGAGAGAAATATCAGGAATATTGAAAATTCCAGAATTGTTGCACTAATAACAGAGAATGAAAACCTCAAAGAAGAGTTAAATACCCTGAAGCAAGAGGTGAAGGCTGCTTGACAGAAGAATTTAGAGGGGATCACCTTGAACATCCTATCACTGACAAAAGATGTTATGGACAGAAATAAAGAACTCATGTGCTTTGAGTGTGGAAACATTTACTTTGAGGCAGGATATAAGGTAGTAAAAGTACCAGTTGCTGAAGGACCAACAACTCTCTCAGTCAAGACTGAACATGAAATTACCGCTCCACAAAAACCATTAAAACATAGGAGATATCAATGTCATAAGGTAGTTGTTGGTTTACCAACAGCTTTCAAACAAGAAACTTTGTTTCCCTCACGAGTTGTTACTCAAGCAACTCAAACTGATTCTTTTCTTGAAGACAAAGAAACTTAGACAGATTGTTGACACAACGGATTTTCGTTTTGACACAGAATTTTTCTATATAGGCACTTAGCAATTTATCTTAGCAATTTTGCACAAGAGGGGCCAGTTCTCTAATTCAACTACAAAGTGAGGTTTGAATGTGTTTTTGCATGAGGACATGCAATGTCTTCAGTTGGGGGGCATGTTAGGACCCAAAAATGTCCCTTTTTCACTACATCTTTTGCCCATTCAACCTTATCATTTCCAAGGTAATGCCTACTATAATGCAGGATACGACCCTTTTTCCAAGGTATGAATCATTTATCCTTCTTTTATATTTTCATTTACTTAGCATGTTTGATTGGTAACATTTCACATGTTTTACCCATAAAATGATTCCACTAATGATCAAAATGAACCTAACAACCAAGTCTTGAAGAACGGTCATTGTTGTTACACCATCTATTACAACTGTGCGCCAATCTTGGAAGCTGTTACAGCTATGCTTCAATCTTGGAAGCTATTACAGCTATGCGACAATCTTGGAAGTTGTTACAACTATGCACCAATCTTGGAAGCTATTACATGTCTACTGCAACAGGTGCCACCAAGTCTGCTATTACACGACTGCTGCAACAAATGCCACCGATTCTACTGTTACACGATTGTTGCAACAAATGCCACCGATCTTGAAAGCTGTTACACGTGATGTTACATGTTTTGTCTTACAAGATCAATTCTAGATCTTGTATTAATGATATCAAACAAACAGCTTGAGAATCAGGGATTCTCAAGGCTGCTCTGATTTTTTTTTAACTGAATGACTCTGACTTTAAATAACAAAGCTTTTGTAATCAGAAGGGATGGATTTTTTACTGTGAGAAAGTGAAGTAAAGTAAAGATTATTGTATACGAACATTTTGGCAATTCAATAAAAGAGTGGATTGAGTTTATTTAGCGAATTGTAGCCTATTTCTTTGAGTGGATTCAGTGAGAAGGAAAGGGCCCACCTTCCTCACAGATTCCCCTCTGTTTTGAATTCTAGATTAGTTATTTTAATATGAATACTTAATCTATTAAACATTTCTAGAATACAATTGCTGTTATAGTCTAGTTCCCTCAGTTAGATGCGCATAAATCCGTCTCATGAGAATTAGAAGTCGATTGCTGAACAATGCTGGAGAACTGCTTTCCCTTTTTCTGCATTAGATTAAAATC
>JASDQU010026166.1:6746-29768 GCA_032191745.1 Picea mariana | reverse complement strand
TAAATAATTAAGCGACGTTTTTTCCTGGTCTTATGAGGAAATGCCAAGCATCGATCCAAAAATAGTTGAACATGAAATCACAACG
Source organism: Picea mariana (assembly GCA_032191745.1). Lineage (NCBI taxonomy): Eukaryota > Viridiplantae > Streptophyta > Pinopsida > Pinales > Pinaceae > Picea > Picea mariana. The sequence goes on along the minus strand of JASDQU010026166.1, from coordinate 29,683 downwards.
TATCTAGATGCCAAGCCTGTTTGGCAGAAGCTTCATCCAACTAACCCCAAGAAAGAAACAACCATTAAGGTAGAGGTTAAGAAACTGCTAAAATCTGGTTTTATCTATCCTATCCATTTAACCCAATGGGTGTCAAACCCTGTGCCAGTTAATAAAAACCAAGGCACAATTCGTGTATGTATAGACTTCTGTGATTTGAACAAGGCCTGTCCAAAAGATAATTTTCCCTCACCATTCATGGACTAGATCATTGATGAATGTGTCAATTATGAGGCCTTCTCTTTCATGGACGATTTTTTGGGATATAATCAAATGCAAATCAAACCTGAAGACTAGCACAAAACAAAATTTATTTGTCCTTGGGGTACATTCGCGTATTGTAAGATGCCTTTTGGTCTCAAAAATGTTGGAGCGACCTTTCAGTAGGCCATGTCTTTTTATTTCCATGACCTAAAGCATATAGTCGAGGCCTATTTAGATGATTTAGCATCTCGATCTTGCAAGAGAACAGATCATCCCACACACCTCCGACTCATCTTTGAGCATTGTTGCTACTTTTGGATTCGCTTGAATCCGAACAAGTGCAGCTTTTATGTAACATCAGGACGTTTGTTAGGTTTCATAGTGTCAACAATAGGGATCATGGTCGATCCTCTCAAGGTTGAGGCAATAATTCAGTTTTCCCCCCCACGCACAATCCTTCAACTTCAAAGTCTACAGGGCAAGGTGAATTTTTAAGACGCTTCATCGTTAACTATGCCGAGATCACCAAGGGCTTTATGCGCTTACTTAAGAAAGACATTCCTTTTTATTGGGACGATGTTGCTCAATGCTCTTTCGCTGCATTGAAACATGCACTCACAACTTCCCCTCTGCTCCGACCACCTAACTAAAACATGGATTTCTTATTATATTTGGCTGCAGCAGAGTCAACCATTGGCATGGTCTTAGTTTAGGAAGATGACTCGTTCTCATAATATGTCATCTATTACCTAAGTCAAGGCCTCGTCGGACCAGAACTCAATTATTCTCATATCGAAAAACTTGTGTTGGCAGCAGTCCATGTTGTTCAACAGTTCTGTCATTATGTTCTGTTTCGCAAGACCACCATCATTGTTGTTGTGAATCCATTTCAGTACATGTTGACACGATGGGTAATAGGCAGAAATATCAGTAGATGGATAGTTGTCCTCCAGGAGTTTGACTTAGATTTTGTTTCATCAAAATCCAAAAAGTCACTGGTCTTCGCAGAACTTATTTCGGAACTTCCAGTTGAGTCATGTGATCTTGTGCCCAAAGAATCGCCTATCATAGGAGATATGTTTTTGATCACCTCTTCAGATCTCTGGTATGGAGATATACTTATCTATCTCCAGACTTTGAAGTGCCCCACCTCTTCTTCTCGTGATGAGCATCGACACATATGCCATCATGCTAAGAATTATCTCATACTCGATGATACATTGTATAAGAGAGGTTATACGCCATCAGTTATCATGCTTGATGATTTCCATACCGAAGCCTGTGGCGGTCATTTTTCTGGGTTGGCAACGACCCAAAAGATTTTACAAGCAGGTTACTTCGAGCTGACACTTATCAAAGATTGTATTGAATCGGTCAAGAAGTGCCACCCGTGCCAAATCTTCTCTCCGAAGATGAGGGCACATCCCTCTCCCATGTTTCCTGTCATCATAGTTATTCCCTTCACCAAGTGGGGGATTGATTACACTACATGAAACCCTCCTTTAGCAAGGGGGCACCACTGTGCCATCGGGCTAAGAATTATCTCATACTTGATGATACATTGTATCAGAGAGGTTATACGCCATCAGTTATCATGCTTGATGATTTCCATACCAAAGCCTATGGCAGTCATTTGTCTGGGTTGGCAACAACCCAAAAGATTCTACGAGCAGGTTACTTCTAGCCGACGCTTATCAAAGATTGTATTGAATCGGTCAAGAAGTGCCACCCGTGCCAAATCTTCTCTCGAAAGATGAGGGCACATCCCTCTCCCATGTTTCCTGTCATCACAGTTAGTCCCTTCACCAAGTGGGGGATTGATTACACTACATGAAACCCTCCTTTAGCAAGGGGGCGCCACTATATCATTGTAGTTGTAGACTACTTCACAAAGTGGGTTGAAGCTATGCTAACATTTAAAGATGATGGAGAGACTACAACTCTCTTTTTATTCAACCAGATAATAGCAAGGTTTGGCATCCCAAGGGAGATTGTCACTGACCATGGAAGTCACTTTCAAAACCAGATGATGACTGAGTTAACGTCAAATCTTGGGTTATGGTAGGAAAATTCGTTACCCTACTACCCCCAAGAAAATGGTCAGGTGGAAGCTGTAAAAAAAACTCTTAAGACCATTCTACAACGAACAATCAACTCAGCCAAGTGAAATTGGCATTTGATGTTATACTTGGCATTATGGGCTTACCGAACATCTGTTAAGACTGCAACTGGTTTCTCACCTTTCCAACTCGTTTACAGGCTATAGGCAGTCTTGCCTATCGAATGTCAGATCCCATCTCTAAAGTTGGCGGTACAATTATTGCCATAAACTTATCCACTTGAAGAACGGTTAGTATACCTTGATCAGCTCAATGAGCAGTGTCGTGGTGCGGCCCTAGCTAATGAGGCTCAAAAACATAAATTCAAGTGTCAGTATGATAGGTCTTTTCGTCCTCAAATTTTCTCTGAAGGTGACCTTGTCCTGGTCTATGACCAAGATAAGGACCCCTTGGGGGCAGGAAAATTCAAACCCATGTGGTTTGGACCTTTCATCATAAAAGAGGTTTTAAAAAAGGGCACTTATCGTCTGGTTGAGTTTGAAGGGAATGCTTTGACGGAGCCTAGAAATGGTCTCTACCTCAAGAAGTATTACTCATAGGCAGGTCACAATGGGTAACTTTTTGTAACATATGTATAGTCTTTGTACTATTACTTTCTAGTTCCTTTTAGTGTTATGGACATGTCATTGATGTTATCTTTCATCATTGTGGCATATGTCAAGTGATTTTGAGGTGTTCATTGGGTATGCAGATGGTGCTAGCCAGCACACTTGGAGGCTTTCCTGTGTAGCTTGGGTAATCTTTACACCTCAAGGCCAGTTATTATCTTCTGGAGGTATATGCTTAGGTGACACCACAAACAATGTCGTCGAGTATAGTGCAATTATTGAGTTGCTTCGTGACGCTTTTTTATTTGGTATCTCTCATCTCTGGGTCTATCTTGACGCTCAGCTGGTTGTGTCTTAGTTAAACAGAGTATACCAGGTTCATGACCCGACTTTACATTGACGATTCCTTAGGGTACAACTCTTAGAATGAAACTTTGCTTATATTACATATTTTCATGTTCCTAGGAGATTAAACTAAGTTATAGATACTCTAGCTAATCAAATTTTAGATTGGCATCTTGCACACATATGAAAGAACATTCACATAAACATGTAAATACATTTTTGCACACATGATCCATAAGACAGAAAAGACATAAAAATCCATATATAATATCATAAAGTAACCAGATTACACAGATGGATGCAAGCGCCTCAAAAATATGACCAATAATGAGTCACGGGGCTTATGCCCTCAAAAAATATATACAAGTAGTGATCGTGACATGTAAAATATATAGCTAAGGTCAGGGCATGTGGGCCCTGTTATACTAATCCACAGCGTTGGCTAAATGCCAAAAAAACTAGACCCATGTCCATGGTGCCCCCACTGCATGAGGCTTCATAGATGGTGGCAGGTCCTCAATCTCTACCATAGGGACCATGTGAGTCAACGCAGTAAAGTTCCACTTGACTCGTCTCAATACCCTCTCAGCCTCCCCAACTAGAATATCTCCTGCTACTTCTGGTCCCCCTGCGATGGAAGGTGTGGCCCCTAGCCGAGGATGATGCCTGTTCCTCGCATAGTCAGTCGGTCGCACTGGTCCCACATCTGCACACAACAAACACATATCCGTCAAATACTCTGGTATAACAAAAAAAAATATGATATATATAACAAAAAAACATAAAAATTACATATGTTCAACAAAAAAAAATGATGGAGACTTACCCATCTCTCCTCGCTCCTCACCAGGAGGTACTGGTATCTCAGGATCCCTTGAAAAATCAATCTTTTCATATGGGTAACCCTCGATAACTAGGATCTTTCATGATAGCCAGGCAAAGAAATCATCATCGAAGGACTCATTATTCCTTCCACCACCCTGTCGTGGTAGCAATACTGCCCATCTACACATAGCAGGAAGAGAGACCTAATGTCCTCGTACCACTACTCGAGGACTAAAGCTCAAAACTCTCTCAAAGAAAAATGAGCACATAAAGGTCCCAAACCCAAAGTTCCTCTCTGTCCACAAATGACAATCTGTCACTTGCCTCTTCATACACTCAAGCAATGTGGTACTCCAATCAAATATTTGTGCATTTAAGAACTGAATTGCACAGTTCATCTGTGCATGGGATGCCTGATGTAGAGCCACAGAACTAGTGATTCACCCAATAAGAAACACTATCACCTGTAGCGATAATTCAGTAATCTTGCTTATGGGCACCTGTGAGCTCGAGCGGTTTGTATTAGCCTCACAGTAAAGACCTATTAATTCTTCTATGTTATGCGGCCCCGAAGGAAAATTCCAAAAGTTGACTGGTTCCCCTCTCTGGGAGAGGCCAGTCAAAAAATAAATGTCCTCTGTCATGGGCACCGATGACTGTCCCTCTAACATGAATGCCTCTGCATCTGGATGCCAGTAGTCAACCAAGGAATTCAGTAACCTAGGTTGTGCCTTCATAAAAGGACATAAGACAAACTTGAGTAACCCACATTGCATCAAAGCAGCCACTGCATTGGGGTCTTCCCCAAACAACTCACAAACCTCTTCATGCTCTCTTTCTCTCCAGTGAACATACATCCTACAAAACAACAAGGTTCAGGAGGGTTAACCCTTGATTTTTAAGATTTTTTCATTCAAAAAGGGGGTCCACGTGGGTTGTAATACTGATAGTCATGTGTACACTCATGCAGGGTTTACTTTTCCTGAATGTACATGCAGCCTATCCTGAGACAACCCGCGTGGACCTAAGGCCGTCCTTTTAAAGGTCGACTCCCCCCAAAAAAATGAAACCTAAAGAAAAAATAAAGGCTTAAAATGCAAGATAGGAGAGTTTGTACTTACTTGGTCCAAACAAAAGTTCGTTTCATCCATTGTAGCTCCCAAAATCACCACTTTTATCAAAGGGGGTCTTTTGGCTCCAAAGTCAATTTCGAAATCAACAATGGTGATAATGAGCTGCCAACTTCTATTTATAGAATTTTTGGCCTCTTTTTGTCATTTTTTTAGCCTCCCTTATCATTTTCTTTAAACCAAAAACCATTTAGAGTGATTCAGGAGTTGCATGGGAGGGATATGATCGGGTATCAGGACAGTTTTTTGGAGTTTTGGGTAATTTTCGACGGTCCATGAAAAAACATTATGAGGATCAACTTGAGCATGTAGGTTAGGTTTCTACCCCGAATTTTGTAACTCGTTGTCTTTTTGCTTGGCCATAGGATCGATCCCATCAAGTTGTGACATAGAACCATCATAGCTGCTTTAGAAGTGTTGCAACTTGGTGGTAGATCTTACCAGAACATGGATGCCCTAGGTAGATCCTGGTTGCATTATGGTATCCATGCTATCTCTAATCACTATAGGCTCAGGAGTCCTTGTTGTTTTTCCTGATTACGAGTTTGAGACTCATTTGCATTATTCCTTTTCACTCTTGAACTCACCCTCGGGACTCCCAAAAGATATAATGAGTCTTATTTTAAGCCCTTTTCAGACCCTCTAAACATGAAAATATTACTGAGCGATCTTGTGGCCTTTCACGCTCGTTAAATTGAATGTTGAAGTCACATATGTCCGATGGTAGTTTACCCCTTTTTTGGTCCGGACGGTCAACTCTACGAACAAAGGTATACTCTATGGAACTTCAGTTCTCTAGAAGAGTACCCTCAGGTATAATTTTACCCTTTTTTCGGGCCTGAGGGACTAAAATTATGAAAAAGGAACCCCCTTGGAGTCCATAGTTAAGCTCTTTTCAGACTCCCTAAAATTTGAAAGATCGTCGAGTGACCTTATTCTTTCACACTCTTTAAACTGGTCCAGAAGAACCTTCCTGACGAAGTCCATAGTTAAACTTTCTTCAGACTTCTTAAAAATGAAAAAATGCCCGAGTGATCTTGTCCTTATCACACTCGTTAAAATGGTTTTGAATAGACGTCTTGTCAGTGCTAGTTTACCCCTTTTTCGAACTGACTAGACTATCTTCGAAAAATGTACCCTAATCGAGTCTCCTTTTATGTTTTTTCAGACTCTCTAAATATGAAAAACCATCGATCTTACCTTCTCTGGGCTCATTAAACTTACATTGAAGGATATTACCATTGTGTGTTTTGTTAACTGTGTTTGCATACCTGCGTCTTTGGTCTAAATGTCGGTTCCATGTTGCTCCCAAATGAACCATCTGAAGCATACCTTATATGCAAGCCTTGTAGCACTTTGCCTTTGCGTCTTAACACCCTTGGCTCCCAGAGGATTTTTCCCGAGTATCATTATTCTAAACATCAGTCCTGTCCTTGTGCCTTGAACTTGTATGTTTGTAACACTCGTTCCTCCATTGTAACGTAACATTCCTTTATTCTTTTTTACAAAATCATTGAAAAAGACAAAAAAATAAAATATACCCCAAAAAGAGGAAGGGAAATTTAGTATTTTCTTTATTAGCAGCATAATGAGTCGCCCTTAGATAAATCACATATGTCTGTTTGTTCATCAAACCCTGGGATGTAATGTGAATTTAGGAAGCTATTCTCGTTACATAGAGCTGTGTCCTCCTCCGTTTGGTTATTCTTCCAAACATATGGAGAGTTTGCATTGCCTCCTGCCTCGTAAACTTATGTTAATGCCATGCTTCTTGAGTCTCATCATTTGTCGTGCTGTTGTCCAAGGGAAGTTTGTCACCAATCCTGAGTCGGTCCCTCTGCAGTTTGTCTCTTTCCCTCATACCCGTCCATCCTGAATGTCCAATCAAGTCCTTGTTCAAAATCAATGAAACCTTCAGTCTAATCATCAAGATTATCTAGTCCATGATCAACGAGCCGTCGAAGACCTCTCTATAGTGTATTTGTACACTCATATTACACTCCTACCTTGATTTTTGAAGATTTTGAAGTTGTTTCTCGAGCTCTGAAGACCTCATCTCCAACCATTAGGCCGTATCAGTTTCTAGAAGATGGATACTCTATATGTATATCTTTTTGATTTCGATATGTAGCTCTACTGTGTATTGTTTTTGGCTACACTTTATATAGTTATTTGACATGGACCTACAATGTATTTGATTGGTAGCCATGATTCTATTTTATCTCGAGCATGGGTATGCCCACCTTGGTGAGACATTTGTTATTTTGCAGATGGCGCCTCCCAGTTCCCGGTCCCTGGGCTCACCTGTTCGACACATCAGTAAATATTGGTAATATATTTCAGCCATTAGATGCTCTTCTTCCCTCACACATTAAGGGGCATCTGTTATAACCTTGATTTGCACCAGACATGCTTACTTGGCGTCAGGCCATCTCAGATTCCTTCTTTGCCAAAACACTACTGAACAACTCTTTAAAAAACCTCTTTTATAAAGGCCCATGTGCCCTACTCCATTACTGCATGCGTGTATACGCTAACTAACCTAAAATATCCCACATGTACCTACAAAAGCATGAAAAAAGGAAAGTTTCCGATGGAACACACAACTTTGGGTGAGTTAACTGAAACTCCCGGCCATGTATGGCCGAGGGTTCGTCCAAATACCTAGATTCTTCTAGCCTATAAAAGAAGGGTTAGAGGTCCCATTTGGAGAAGGAGAATAACAGTAAAGAAACTCTACCCAATTGCACATTCCCATTGTCCCAACCCTTTAGCCATCCTTGTGCAAAGAGAGATACAGAGCAAAGAAGTTGGAGGACATTTGAAGAGGAGCCCAGGATCACGTTCGCGGAGGGGTGGTCGGTCTTGACGTTGTTAGTTGATTCATTAAAGTTAATAATAAATAAATGCTTTTCCTGTCCCACTATATGAGTTCTTCATAGTTTAGTGAATATATGTTTCAATCTCGAACCCATTAATCTGTAGAACAAATGCATGTAGAGTTTGTTTCTTGTTTTGTACGCAGGTCAGTCTTGGGAGGATAGCTGCTAACAAGTGATCAAGCGTGAAGTAGGATCGACATCGAACGTCCGGAACAAGATATGTTCGTTTAACCATGCATTTGCTTAAAATAAATTGGGATTAGGTCTCGGACGACGATAGAAGTAGGATTCTTTCGGTCTTATCTGCATGCATAATATAACCCTAAATGTTAGTCCATAGGGGATTTCCCACCACAACAATTGGACTATTTTTAGCTTATTTAAAAATCATATTGAATGTCTAAGGATAATGTTGGATAAATGAAGGCAGTGTCAAATTGATTTAAACCTGAATAAATGTATTTTCTTTTCACCATTTGGAGTTCTGTTAGGTCATATTGTATGCAAGCAAGGATTGCTAGTATATTCATCCAAGATATCCATTATAGTTGATCTACCCCCTCCTATGTCAGTCAAATAGCTGCGCAATACGTTGGGATGCATAGGATATTACAGGAAGTTCATCAAGGGATTTCTGAGATTACAACACCCATGGAGAAGTTGTTGAAGAAATATTATTAGTTTAGTTGGACAAAAGAATGCCAGTAGAGCTTCGACACATTGAAACAGAAAATGGTTACTGCGCCCATTCTGGTTTTCCCATATTGGACCAAGCAGTTTCATGTGCATGTCGATGCAACATCCATTGCATTGGGAGCTATGTTAGCACAACCAGAAACAATAGATATTGACCACCCGTTAGCCTTTTCTAGCAGGAAGCTATCTACAACTGAGATTAATTACACCAATATTGAAAGAGAGGGATTAGCCATGGTGTATGCATTGCAGAAATTTTTCCACTGTTTGTTGGGAGGAAACTTTAAAATGTTTACTAATCACTCTGTGTTGAAGTACCTGGTCAACAAGCCAGTTTTGGGAGGGCGAATATGCAAATGGCTTCTGCTATTTCAAGAATATGATTTTGAGATCATAGTAAAACCAGGGAGAATGAACAAGGGTCCTGACCACTTATCAAGGTTGGAACATGGAGAAGAGCCCACTAATGTGGAAGATACGCTACTGGATGCACAACTACTAGACATTAGAAATATCGATGACCACTTCACAAAGATAGTTCAGTTCCTATCAACAGGAATGGCACCTAGTGAGTATACAATTCCTCAAAAGAAACAATTAGTGTTGCACGTTGCAAATTTCTAACTTATAGCTAGACATATATACAAGATGGGATCGGATGAGCTATTGCGAAGATTTGTTATGGAGTTATAACGACTTCTGATCCTCACAGAAGCTCATGAAGGCATTGCAGGAGTACATTATGCAGGGAAAGAAACTGCGTAGAAGGTTCTTAGAGCTGGCCTTTGGTGGCCTACCTTACACATAGATGCTAAAGACTATTCCAGAGCCTACGATGTATGCCAAAGAGTTGGGAAACCATCCAGAAGAGAAGAAATTTCATTGGCACCACAAATGACCCTAAAAGCATTCTAGAAATGGACCATTGACTTCATTGGACCTATAAATCCACCAGGAAAGTGTACAGTAGCAAGGTAGATAATTACAGAAACATAAAAATTGACTAGATGAGTCGAAGAAAGAGAAGTTAAGGACTATAGTGCAACCACAGTTGCGTGCTTCATATTTGATGACATAATAACTAGGTTTGGATGCCCAAATATCCTTATGAGTGATCAAGGAACAAATTTCATCAATAAGACAATTGAATCCTTGATTGAAGAATTTGTAGTCCACCATCAAAAGAGCACACCGTACCATCCATAATAAAATGGGATAGTTGAAGCATTCAAAAAGATTTTGGAAACAACACTAACCAAGATTTTCTATGTGAATAGAGATGATTGGGATTTAAGAGTACCAGCAATGTTATGGACCTATAGAACCACTTGCAAGAAGCTAACAATGTAGACCACTTTTAAGTTGGTATATGGTCTTGAAGTTGTTGTTCCAATGGAATATTTGGTACCAAGCCTGAGAATTGTTGCCTTTACAGATATGGATGACCCTGGCACTGTTCAACAGAGGCTTGCATAGTTGGTTGAATTGGAACAAGATAGATTCATTGCAGGATTCCATCAACCAGTTCAGAAGGAAAGAGAGAAGGCCTATCATGATAGGCACATCAAGAAGAAGACATGCAAACAAGGTGATCTAGTACTGGTATATAACAACAAGTTCATAAAACATCCTGGGAAGTTCAGAACACATTGTCTAGGGCCATATGAGATCCCTCACGTTATAAAGGGAGGAGTTGCACAACTAAATACTCTGAACAGGGAGTGGAAGGAAGGATTAGTGACTGGGAGACGGCTGAAGTTGTACTATGAAAACCAGCTACCTCACAGCTCTCAGTGAAAGCATGAAGAAAAGGGTTTAGGTACTAGGTGCAGTTGAAACTAGGTACCAGACACAAAAAAGACTGTCTGCACAAAGGAGGAAAAGGAGCCATAGAGCGGAAAGCAGAGGCTGCACTGCGCAGTCTAGAGTTGAAGTAAAACAGGAAGCTCAGATATGAAGTGCCTCGGGATGAGTCACAGTTGAGTGTTGGGGGGCTGTTGGTCCTTGGTTATGGAAGTATGAAAATATCAAGGAAGAAAAGGGAGAATGAGAACTTCGCGGAAGACACGGTGACTGTTATTGGGTCGAAGTGAACAAAAGATAGAAAAGATGGAGCGAAGCCTGGGAAAGAAATCCATTGGATGAGGAGATCGAGAATGACAGATAAGGAAAGGAGAAGGATCGTGGAAAACTCAACAAGTAGAAGAATCCATCGTTGGATGCTTTGGAGCACCGCGCGAGAAGAAAGGAAAGATAGGCTGGTGAAGCCCTGAAAATATGGTTCAAGTTGACCTAGGGTTTTAGACACCTAGGGTTTTGGTATCTAGGGTTTTGGACACCTAGGTTTTGGCCTAAGGCTATCGGTGAGCTATTGTAATGTATAAATAAAGGTCTAAAGGACCTGGGTTGAGTTGGTACTTGGGTTGGTATGATATTGCTATTGATCTAGTTGTATTGTTGATATGAGTGATTATTGTATTGAGAGAGAGATGTATCGAGAGTGAGAGCCTTCTGGTATTATAATATCTTCAGTTGGGTGCAAAGATCAACCCTGTAGCTGGGTGCGCAGGGAGGGGGGAGAAAGAAAGAAGAAGAAAGAATATCTGCTAGCTAAGAGCACAGAAAATAACTGTATGCTTTACCTCAATATATTATAACACAGTTATGTAGATGTAGCCCTAGAGAGAGGGTGAAACACTTATATTTTGTGTTGTGTGTGATTGGTATTTTGTATCTCTCATTGATATACTGTGATAGCATTCATGTTTTAGATATGATAACTAGATGTGAATAATAGATCTAAGTTGATAAGTGATATATGAATGTTGTGTTGTTCTTGTGTTAGATCCACTTGATATTCCTTTTGGTTGTAGACATCTTTTTCTTGCAACCCACTCATAACTGCTTCGGGTGAGACTGCATCTTCTCTGTAGGTGTTGCCGAAAGGGCCAGCAGTTAGGGCTTGTTGGTGTGCTCTTGGAGTTGAACCTTGGGTCTTCCCCTATGCCAAAAATATCCTTGGGGGGGGGGATTACTTCATCAGGAATAGAATTATACACCTTCATGAATCTAGCTGAAAACTCCTGTACTGTCTCATCAGGTGATCTCTTCATATTGTTATACTGGGTCAACAACCGAAGGAGATTTTTCTTGTCCCCCCACTTTGCAAGGAAGCTTGTCTCAAAGGCTTCAAAATTTACAATACTACCTGCCGAAAGGGCTCTAAACCACTTCCTCATGTCTCCTGCAAGGATTTGTGTAAACCGTCTCATCTTCACATCTTTGTAGTCTACTTATTCCAAGTCTATGAAATCATTAAACTAGTCTAAATTTTTTTGAGCTGATATGTTACCTTCGACATCATATAGTTTAATCCTTAGATTGTAATTTTGAGGCAGATCATGTAGTTGAGCAGACAGTATGAGAGGCGAAAATATGGCTGCCATAGCTGCTGTGAGGGGTCAGAGTGGACATTGGTTATGAGCAGGGGTCAATACAGGCTTAACAAATGCAGCTAAAACTAGATCTTGAAATTTCTTCTCGTCAAAGATAGTCTCGCTTAGACAAGATTCAAACTTAGTTCTGAATAAGGATTGTTCAAAATTCACTTCAAACTCAAGGTATTCAATGCTAGTCCCTCCATCTCTAGGAAAGGACAAATATCGGTATGGACACAATACTGAGGTTATAGGATTTTATTTTCTTCTACGTACAAGTCTCTTACGGTCAGACATAAGGATAGAAGCTTCTCGATCTAGATTTCTCCTGGTGTGAACTTTCTTAGGAGCCAGGATTTCTATCTCACATGGTGTGATGCAACTGGTCACTGAGTAATGGAGTCGCCAGGGAAAAAATAATATCAGCCAATAAGGTATTTGATCCACTGTCACCCTCAGGGATCAAACTAAATATTTAAGTCATTTTTCCCAAGCATCAAACAAAAGATTTAAGTCGTTTCAGCTTCTATAATGGTCTCGACTGACATTTTCAGTACATGAAACGATTTACAATAATTAGCAAAAAGGAAAGGTCTCAAAATCATGAAAAATTCCTCTGACTGTCTAAATTCCTCTGCGCCATCTGTCTCGCTCTGAGATTCTGTCGGATCTGCAAAACTGGTGACACCTGGAGATCACATGTTGGTTCCGGAGATGTTGCACTTTGTCTTACCCAACCACATGATTTCTTTCCATTGTGGATGAGAGGGGATTTTGTAATCCATCATCTCTTTAATCAAAATTTCCAAGTCAATGCATGTAGCATAGGACATGGTTAGCATGCTGACCTTCATTGTTTTAAACTTGTTTAAAATTTTGAAATCTATAGCCAAATACTCTACCAGACTCGGGCCTTTCAGAATTTATTCCATATCTTCAAACTTAGAATGATCCATTCTGCATTGCATGAGGAGAGAGTGATAGTCTTCTTGATTGTATAATGAGCCTTTACCATCCCAAAATGATGGAAGGCCTTTGACAAACAATTTTTCAAAAGCATCTTTAAACTCCTGTATGTTGTGCTCCATTTGCATAGCTTTGTTCTGGACCGATCTGAGTAAGTTGTGTTTGGCAATGATCCTTCTAGCCAAAATGATCAACGCAGTCCTATCTTTCACACCAATGGTTTGAAGTTCAGTAGTTGGTACAACATTCAATAAATCAATAGAATTTTGGTCCCAATCCGAGGGATTCTTTGCTAATGTTTCATTTACAACAACACATATGTTCTGAGATGTAGCAACCATGTTATCTTTGTCGTTGATAAGATTCAGATAAACCCTGAATTTAGAAATCTCTGTAGAAATAACGTCCCATATTACATGTTTGGCTCCCTGCAATAACGTCTTGCCCTTTAACCTAGTTTTTAGATTTCTCATTCTCTCTTGCAAATATTGATTTTCTCTATGGAGTTGAGCCATCTTTTCATCCTTCATTTTCATCTCCTGCTTCAACTTTTCCATGTTCTCTTTGAGACTCTTGATATCACCTGTTTTTAAGCTCACTTGGGACATAGCTTGGACTAACCCATTGGTGCTCAATCCAGCCTCTATATTAGCAGGTATAATGGATGTCATGTCTAATGTCACTGCCTACGCTAGTGACTAATGCTCCTTCTCTTTCTCCAATTGCATCAGCTTAGCCTTGTAATCGAGTGCCTCTTGTATGAATGTTTCTTTCTCCCATTCCAATGCAGTCAATTATGTTGTCTGTGGATGATCTATAGGTGACATGTTCAACATTTTCTTTAGACTTTGGATCATATTTTCCTTTTCATCCAAAGAGGATTTAAACCCCTGGGGACCTTCAGACTCTATCTATTTGACTTGTGTCATCCATGCTTTGACAGACACTTTTTCCTGTTTCAGTTGTTCATCTAGTTTTGATGCATATGTTGTTAATCTTGCAACTTTTAGATCCAAGCTCAAATAATCAAAATATAACATGTCACTAACATTCCTATGAAATTTTACTTTGTCAGGGGCAACAATGTTTTCGTAGTGCATTTTGATCTCAGATACCTTATCATCATTAGCCACTGTAATGTTAAATGTCTTTTTCTCCACATCCCTGACTGAGAGTAAGGAAGCCTTATACTGAGAAGTCCTTTCTACTTCAGGTAGAAGGTCTCTTATTTCACTGTTTTCCATACTTCCCTTCACAACATACTGATTCATTAAATATTCCTTGGACTGGTACACTACCCCAGGTGTCTAGCCGAATATGTATTTCTTGTTGCTGAAAACCTTTGTGTTTCTTTCATTTTGTGGCATGCTTTCTATATTGGTTTCTTCATTCTTGGTTGTAGCCTCTACCATCTTCGTGCATGTTTCTCCTTTGATTTATTCCTCTTCCAGGTCAACTACTTGAGATGATGTTGTGATTTCCATTTTCTTTCTAATGTTTTACTGGTTACTGGCGCCTAGTGCTTCTAAAATGTTCCTCTTATTGTAGACGCTCATTTTGGGAGTTTTGATAACCAACCGAGGGGAACGTTTATGTGTTGGGCTCTACTGAGAGGATGGTTCTGTTTGTTTCGTTTGATCTTGCTGCATGGTGACCTCCATCTTTTCACAGGTCTCTAGATTGGCCAACTCATCGAATCCTTCGACATGTTCATGTTCATAGGGACCTTGTCTACTGGCCAACCTTCTCTTTGATATGATCTAATGCGGATCGTATCTTCTCCATTGAAACTGTGTGAAACCAAATTCACTGAGCTTTGATTAAATCTGGGGCAAACAGGACTTATTCTTCACCACAAAGGGACCTACTGCGAAAATAAATTTTAGATTAGAAGCCTTGTGTGATTTTTGAAAATGCTCAGTCTCTGAGACGATCCTTTGTCTTATGAACTCCAAAGAAAATATCCTGGGTGTCAGAAAAACTGGTAAAAGATAAGGTCCTTTCTGGTATCCATATACCCAAATCACAGTAGATTGTGTGAACAACACCCAATCTCCTACCATGTTCTCTAGATTTGGCTGTAGTAAGATTTTCATTTCTTCTAGAACTCTCGGTAGATCTGAACCAAAAATAAGACTATATACCCTAGACATAATCTTGTTGATGAAGATGAGCATGGTGATCATTTTACACTCGGTCAAAATAAAAGCATTCTTAGGAAATTTGATTTTGTTGTATTCCAGAAACATTCTCAGCAAGCGAGTGTAGTATATGAAGTGTCTCAACACTAAAGTTGACCAGTTGTTGATGTATATTCTCTACAATAAATTCGTCAAAAATGACACAGATTGACTGACCAAATAGAAAGCGAATCAATAGGAAACCTAACATGACCTCTACCACAAACTTGTCATTGTCTAACCCCAAAATCTGACTTCGCAGAGAACAAACCCACTGGACTTTGATAATCATGACGCTTATACTGGAAGGTAAAGATAGACTCTCTGAATGATGTTCAAGCTTGACTATGTTCTACAAAAATAAGGTTTTAACTTTGAGCGGGCACTCTCTATAAATTGTCATCATTCTTTGTTCCTCGAAGGGCTCTGACACTGTGGGGGAGGCATTTGGTATATTGAAAGTATGTCAGAGTGATGGACTGTCTACTTTACATAAAACTTCTGACCCTAATTTATTTAAAATGACTCTTTCTCCCTGAGAATAACACTCTGCACACCAGCTTACAAATTCGGAGAATGGAAAGACCGTTTCTATGAATTAAGGGATGATGGAGGCTAGAGCCTCTTCAAGGAAAGGTATGCACGTTCCAACATTGTCCAACAAATTTGATCTAGACATGGAAACAGGTGAGACCGTTATCTCTGTGTCGAAAACGTCAAAATCTCTGTCAATTAGGGCTTCCTCCCTAGAGGAGATCTCTTTTTCATTCACAGATAAAAAAACATGATTGGCAACCATGGTGAAGAATACTTGTCAAGCAGTGAAAAGGACAAGTTTGGTTTGGTTCTGAGATTTGAAATTCGATTGGAATCTTTGCGCCAAATTTCTGAACATTTGAATACTTCAAATTATCATAGAATAATGACAGGGGTTTCCTCTTTTTATAGGTATCTATTGACATCAGGGGTTGGAGAAAACGGTTTTAGGTGGAATTCTTTTGGCTCTGATGTGCCTCTGAGGGCACCAAGCATCCATGATTTAAACCATGGTATTTTTCCCCGGCCTTCCCTCTATCGATTAATCCTCGTGTTGTTTCAATCAACAATATAAGCTTCAACCATTGATCCGAGTTGCTTCAGGATCTACGGTCCACGTTTTCCCAATGACTTTGGCATCGGGGGTTGGAGGAAGTGGTTTTATTCAGATTTCTTTTTCCCCCGATGTACCTCTATGGGAACCACATGTCCTGCAATGAAACTACGACGATTTTCCTCTGCTCGCCCTCGATTTCTTAATCTTCACGTTAGTTAAATCTCTGATATGTGCCTCAACCATTGATTTGGGCCGCTTTCAGGATCGAGGGTCCACCAATTCTTTCTCTTTACATCTATGCTTTTTTGTCCATATGTCGCTATATATAGTTGGGTCCTCTGATTTATCATATCTCTATGGTGGTATAACCCTTCACTAAAATTTTGAAGCTCGGACACCATCTGGAAATTATTATGGTGATAATAGGAATGATGGATGTTTTCTCCTTCTCGTAGCATAGCTTTCATAGAAATGAAAAGATTGCATATTCATCTCTTTGCATAACTTTCGAGTTGGAAAAAACACCATATTGTCCATGCCATTTTCCTTTTGAGTAACAACAACCTTAAAAATCAAGCGCTAAACTAAAATTGATTAGACATTTTTACATTTTCTGGTAGCAAACCTACATTATATTAGTTGTAGGGCTTTGGAATAGGTGTGAAAGATAACTTTCCAAAGCTGCAAACAAACATAGGATCTTGTGTTTGGGAGGGATGAAATCCAATTGCTACATTTTGTCCTGGGAAGCCCTTCTCACACAAGGGTCAAACCTGAGGTCGCATTGAGACTAGAAGAGCTACTCACCCTACTTTTTTGGTCTTGGTGTTGAGATTGCATGTATTATGGGGGTTGCTTGAAGGTATACCCACAATGATGAGTGGAATCATTTCAAGTTGATTTCGGGCCAGATACCCCACCCTTGCGCGTGGATTAGACTGTCGACTATTTCCCCATGCATTAATATTGTAGTTGGTAACCTTAGTGGCCTATCTCTTTAGGGTATTTACACAAGGTGACTGTGGAGGGGCAAGTCTTCATGGTACCTGGAATCGACGTTGGCGAGACTCACTCAGGATCCTTGGAGGGTATACCCACAATTATGTGTGGGAGCTTGCACTAGGGTGTAAGTCCATTAAGCAGGTCGACATCGTAACTTTTCCACATTCTCTATCTCAACCCCTTCTTACTTTTTTCCCACGATGTTTTATTTCATCACCAACCAGTGTGCTCATTGTGAGAAGGTTTTGTTTGCTTGCTTTCTTACTAGATTTTTAGCGTGTGTTGTTTGTTCTCCCTAGAAAAATCTAGGTTGGATATTTATTTTAATGGTGTCAGTTCCTGAAACTACCAATGGAGCAACTCCTACTTCAGGAGAACCCTTTGTTTTTCCTTCTTACGGAAACGTTGGTCCTCCTTACATCGCTATTTTGAGCCTTCCAGGTCTCACAATTGGGTTACCGGTATGGTTGTTTTCCACTCCAGTGATCTCAAATGTAGGTGCTTCATATGTAAGCACACCACCTACACATCAACCTCATGTCGACCTTTCTCCTTATTCACCCGTAAGGTCTCCTTACATTTCTCCTTGTTCTCCTAGTGAAAGCTCTCAAGCGAGTAGCTAGATTGATCAGAAGAAGAAGAAACGAAGAGAGAAGAAGAAGAAGAACCCAAAAAGGACCAAGCCTCCAACTACGTCATATGTTGGATCTAATCAACCAACTATTGTTAATAGTACTGGGAGTGTTGATGAGGTCAACAAGATTAAAATGAAGAATTTGAAACCCAAATTCCCTTGCAGTCTTTGTAAGGGTGACCACTTTCTAAGGGATTTCCCTAGTCTTTCCAAGGTATTAGAAATGTGGTCCTCCATGTCATCGGCCTCTGCTAGACATGCTGGTGATCCCCCCTCAACTAGTGACGTTAAGGTTCATAACAAGAAGACAACTGACAAATTTCCTTGTATGTTATGCGAAGGTGATCATTATTCTCACCTTTTTCCTCGTATGGATGAGGCTTCTTCTCTTTTGGAAAATCTTCAACTTCCTCCTGGTTATCATAATATTTCCCCCAACCCATCATTAGTTGATAGAATGGTCAATCTGGTTCCATCCCTGGTCATTCTGGTTGATCAGGTGGTCAATCTAGTTTCATCCTCGGTTGAACCACTAACCAAATAGTTGATCTAGTTCCATCATCGATCAACCCCACTTTTCATTTGAAAAGTGAAAGCCAAGTGACTGATACATTTCTGTCATTGTTCAGTCCCACCCTTCATCTGAAGAGTGCCAACGTGGTCAATCCCACTCCTCCTCTGACGAGTGCCAAAGTGGTTTCTCTGATCCCTTCATCGGTCAGCCCGGTTGATCATGTCGTCAATCTGCTCACGTCCTTATTTGAACCAGTTGATAAAGTGGTTGATCCGATATTATCTTCAGTCAATCCCACTCTCCTATTAGAGAGTGAAACCCAAGCGGTCAATTTTCTTCCACCTGTCGACCCCATTCTTCCCTTGGAGAATGAAACCCAAGTGGTCGATTTGATGTCGTTATCAATTGATCCTAATCTCCCACTAGAGCGTACACCCGATACTTCCCATGTTTTTCTCGTTGATACAGAATCTACCGTGTTGGGGGGCATTCCTCCTTCTCCCGCGAAACCCCCTTTAAGTAATGAGTCCATCCTTTTTGATTGAGGTGTGCTAACTGGACCCCGTCTTCCCTCTTACATTCCTTTCAAGATTACATTAAAAGTTTTTGGTCGGGACTTTTCTCAGATGTTAATAGATGAAGGTTCATCCATTAGTATTTTGTCCTCTATTGCTTGGCAAGATTTGTGTTATCCTCAGCTTGTGTCAGTTATGCAGACTCTATTTTATTTTAACAGAAGAACTAATCACACTTTAGGGATCCTTCCTTAGTTTCCCATAACTTTTGGAGGGAAAACGGTCTTTATTGATGTTATGTTAGTACAAGACCCCTTGGATTTCAATTTACTCCTTGGGCAAGATTATGTCTATGCCATGAAAGCTAGTGTGTCCACCTTTTTTCATGTGACAACTTTCCCACATGATGGAAGAATGGTGACTATTGATCAACTTTCGTTTGTTGGACCTGACTTGACCATCAACCCATTGACCTCCCTAAACGGGCCTTATATGCAGTCGGTATCACCCCTGCCACAAGTCAATTATGTGGGATTGTCTCCCATGCCTTCAATTTCCGATGACTTAGATCTGGTATTTGACATGGTGATATCTTCGGTAGGGATATTGGAGCTTGATCTCCTTACCCCTGACGAGACCCTTGACATGTGTTCCTTCTAGAGAATTCTTCTTCCATCTAGTGAAGATCTCTTGGAAGCCATGATCGAGTTTTGTCCCTTGACATTGTGTCCTTCAAGAGCATTATCCTCTTGGAATTCTTAATCAAGAAGAGTCCACGAGCATAGTTTTTCCTCTCTATGGAAATCTCTGTAGCAAGCTCATTAAAAAATGAAACAAAGATATGAGGATTGAACCTGGAGCCATGAGCATGGTTTTTTTCCTGTGTCAAGCTCATTAAAAAATGAAATGGTCACCTCTCCCATCAAGTTGAGTCTTTCACTAGATCTCGTAGATGTCAGGTCGAGTCTTTCGTTAGGTCTCGTATTTGAACCTTTTTTTCATCCACCTATATCATTTTTCTCCATCTAGTACATAAATCGATGACAACCTCAATGTTGGTGAATGAATTGAAGCTTGGGGGGCATGTCCCCAGCCTTTGATGATCATTATGGATTTAAGCCACTAGCTTTCAAGTTGGGGGAAGAGTACCAAGATTAGTCTTTGTTCTTTATCATGCTCATAAAAACATGAGAATGTAACTGAGCAACCTTTTATCTCTTTTTTGGGCTCACATGGATATACAAAAAAGGAATCCCCTGTAGTCTTATTTAAGCTCTTTTCAGACTCTCTAAACATGAAAAGATTGTTGAGTGATCTTGCTTCCTTTCACATTCGTTAAAAGGTTTGAAAGGGCATATTTCAAGTGGTAGTTTATCTATTTTTCAGCCTTGTGAGACTAAAATTACGAAAAAGGACAACACTAGAGTCGTCTTTAAGTCATTTTCAGACTCTCTAAATATGAAAAATCACCGAGTTTACCTTCTCTGGACTCGTTAAACAATCATACAGTGAAGGGCCCATATGGGACGGAACCCTTACTTCTTCCAGTTCATTAAACAAATGAAGAGGGACTTACCGAAGGTGAGTTATATCAAGCACGTGTTACCCTCCTCGAGCTCGTTAAATCAAAAAGAGGTACTTGTCTATCTGGATGGGGGAAAAAATTGAAGGAAGCAAGACAAGAAGTTTTTTAGAACATTACCAGTAACTCTTACGGTCGCCCTTGAACACAACACTTTGTATTTGCATACATTTTAATCCACTGAACCTCTACACTGAACCAATCCTCTGAGTTTATTTACTCCTTTAGGTCACATGACAAAATTCACAGTATCCACTGCATCATCATGTTTTGGTCCATGTCATGTTTCTTCTGTTGTGCCTCAGTGTTCAAGGGAGGTATCTGCCTCGAGAGTCAGCCATCACAAATATCTTGTTTCAATACCCATGTCAGTCCATGTTCATTTGATCTACCAATTTACATCTCTATGTCAGTTTCATGTCGTTGATGGGGGATACATCAAGGCCCTCTTGCGAGGAGTCTGTTCTTGTCGACTTCAAAACACTATCCAAAAGCTAGACTTAGAAACCAGTTAGTACCTTGGTACCTGCATGCCTCAATGGCAGGCCTCCTCACATTCGACAGTGGGTTTACATCATTGACCCCTAATCGGATGATTCCACGTATATTCAACTTCAGCCTATCCATTCACATTCGTTGGAATGTACTAGGGTACCTTGGGAATCATTGACATCAATGGTGATTTCCCTCGCACTTGTTAACGGTTTACCTCATTTACTGGTAATCAAGTGGTTTCTGATATGTTCAACATCAGGACATCTATTCACATGGTTAGATTCGTACTACATCAGGATTATTAAGAAGACCCTAGGTTGAGTCATCACTCTTATATGTACTTTGCCTAGGTTGCGACAAAGTTTTTTTTTAATGTTGATAGATACACAGTCACATAGATCCACTTTGTATTGGTCCATGGCTATGTCTTGTTCTCTCATAGATAAACTTTGTATTCTTCATGGATACAATCAGTTCAAGTCATAGGAGTATAGATCCACATTGTATCATCAGTGCCTATACCCTTTTGTCAATATAATTATGGATCCGTAGTGTATTTTATAGCGGCCACACCTTGAAAGTCTTTATCACTCAAGCATAGGTATTCCTTCCTTGGGTTTGAAACATGTCATAACATTTGTTTGATGGTTGTTTGCAACTTCTACCAGTTTATCCAAGTCCACACCCTTGCTTTAAAGATTTGTAAAGTGTTTCGGCCATCATTCTCTCTTCTAACCTCACACTTTAGGGGGCATTCTATTACACATGAAATTTGCACACCTGGGTACCTCACCCTAAGTGTCGTAAAGTGTCATATAAGTGTCTCATACACCTTGACACCATGGAGTAACCTATGTCACAATCCCTAGTCAATGTGGAGGAGGGATATATTACATGTAGGCAAAAATACCAAGTACACATGAATTATTATTAATTTTCATTTAAAAGAAATTGATTAAGTGTGAGAACCATGTGCACATAAATTATTATTAATATTCATGAAAAAGAAAGTAATTAAGTGTGAGAATCCACCTCACATTTGGTTTCCTATTTTCAGGGAAGGTGGAGGATCTCATGGATGGTTGAAATATTTCCTTCAAATCCTTGAGAGATATTTCCTCCCCAAAATCCTTAAGAGATATTTTCTCCCTAAATATCTTAGAGATCCCTTTCTTAGTGGATCTGATGAGAGATCCTCTCCATGGTGGTTAAGCCTCCAAATCCTATATAATGATCACTTTCCATGGAAGAGGGATGATAGAGTTTGAGAGAAGCACCTAACTTATGATCTCATAAGGAAGGGATGGAGACATTGTGAAGAATCAAACTTATGATCTCATAAGGGAGATATCATTGAAGCATCAACATTCTGTGTGGATTATTTGAGCAAGGGTCTAGACAATGGGAGCTTGGTTAAGATGTTGCACTACATCCATGGCTATAAGCACCACTTTGTTCTCATTAATATAAATCTATGCTTGGCCTGTTTCCTTTAAAGTTTGCGTAAATTTCATGAACTTGTCTCTAGTAGATAGATCTGTTTTTAAGCTAATCTTAGCAAAATAGGAAGTTTGTTGTATCTTTGTTTGTTATACAGGACTTATTGAGGAGTTTAGGATCGAAGCTCAACCTGGATTGTGCGAGGAAAAGTGCCATTAAAAAGGTGCACTTTTCTTCTTCCTCTTCATACATCAGCTTAATTAGATCTAAAATGAAACTCAGTGTCCACA
>JASDQU010026162.1:4967-22112 GCA_032191745.1 Picea mariana | reverse complement strand
ATACCATCATTTCACACGAATCCACCACCGCCATTCCTATTTTACTATTCTTCCGTTCGTCTCACCACCATTCGCATGCCTTCACTCGAAAAACTTACTCTGCACAGAAGTTGTTACTCAACTCTTTGACGGTGTATTTTACCGAGCTGGTAGCTATGGGAGGCTCTATTATATGGTACGAACCTGCCACAACATCCCTGTTAAACTGTACCCAGAAGCCTATCAAAGTTTTTTGCGGGCAGGATGGCTCAGTTATTTTCAGAGACTCCAGGGGTTTGATCAACAACAGGTTCTGCAATTTGCTCAAAATCTCCATGGAGATCATTCCATTGTTCAAGGGGTTCGAATCTCAGTTATAGAAAAGGATATAGCACAGGTTTCAGGTCTCCCTACCAATGGCACTCGCATGTTCAGTCGTAAACATATCATCCTGAATGCCCAGCGGGACTTCCTCTTGCCAGAGGAACAAATTGAATTTAAAGGCCGGGGTGTCCAACTTAGCTCGTTGCCGCCCCCATGGCCGAAAGTTGCAAAATTCGTCAAACACTACCTTACCTATGAAGGTCGATACCAGGTAGTCTACCAACACAATTTTCTTCTATTGTCTCATTTACGGAATAATAGATTGGTGAACATTCCTTATTATCTGCTCGGTTGTCTCAAAAATATGTCACACTACTCTAAAAAGGCTAAAGATCCCGCCCTTTCACTCACCCATCACCGTATCGTCCAACTGCTTATCCAAAAGAGTTTTTCCCAACAAAACCTTCCACTAAGCAACCCTCCTATAGATCCCCAAGAAGCCGCTGAAATTCCTGAAAATCTTTAGGAACAGCAACCACAAAATCCTCCAGACTCTCCAGAAATACCTCACAGTCCGCCTACAGAACCAATCAGTCCAATCAATCCCCCAACCATACCAATCCCACCCCACACCTTACCAGAATCATCCACTCCTGCCCTTCATATTCTTAGCGATGATTCTGAGCCAGACAATTCTCCTTGCCCCATCATTGAGGAAAAACCACAGCGAAAACGAAAGAAAATTCCTTTCTTTCCGCCCTTTCTACAAAAAAAACGAACATGGGCCTCAACAAGGGCAACCACTCCTACCACTGCCATAGACCCCCAACCCATCCGAATAATACCCCGTACACCTCCAACCTCCCAAATGCCATAATCTTTGCCTATTCCACCCACGGGCACTGAAACACAAGAACCAGATGCTCAGGGTATTGTGACATCATCTGCTTCAAATCAAGTAGCTGAAACATAAGAACCAGCTACCCATTTCGTAGCTAAAACACCAGAACCATCTATCCATTCCGTAGCTGAAAAATAAGAACCAGCTACCCATTCAGTAGCTGAAACACAAGAACCAACTACTCATTCAGTGGCTGAAACACAAGAACCAGCCATAGCTGCCACACAAGAACCAGCTACAGTTGAAACACAAGAACCATCTGCTGATATTGACACCGAGATACAGGAATCAGAGGTCCAAGGTGCCGCAACACTACTTTCCTTACATCAACAAGCTAAAACACAAGAAGCAGTTGTTGATTCTGTAGCTGCTACACAAGAACTAGCTAGTGCGGCTGTGACTGCTACACAAGAACTAGTCACTCCTCAACCAGAACCAACAATGGCCTCTGTTTTACAAGAAAATGAGTTCCTAAAGTCTAAACTGGAAGCCTAAAAGCAAGATCTAGCCATGGAAAAGGAAGCCTATGAAAAGGAACTTAATTTGTACACCCTAGCTCGCACAACGACCATGTCAGAAGGAACTACAACAGAGAATCCGTTCAGAGAATATATGTGTTGCCAATGTGGGGATATCTACTATCAAGAAGGCTACAAAGTAATTCAAATTCCAATGCCAGGAGCTCCCCCTACTCATTCACCTTTTGCAGTCAAAGAAGAACAACCTGTTGTTACACAAGAACCAGCTATAGCTATCACACAAGAACTAGCTACAGCTGAAACACAAGAACCAGTAGGACCTTCCAAGATTAAGACTGAGCCCTGCCCTGCAACAAATGACAAGTTTGAAACCCCTACTTTTGTTAACAAAGTTGTACAAACAATGCCTATCGAGGAGTCTTCCCTACCTAGTCAGATCAATAGCCACACTTTTGTGGAACAATCTACTTAGACCTTATCTCACCCCACTACTTGCAATGCTGAAACACAAACTCAGCCATGGGATGAGCAGGCAGTAACAAAGAAATGGAAGAACAAGTATGCTGATACACAGGCCAAAAGCCTGCAAGAGCACAGACAAATCTGGATAAACCATACCTATTTAAATTGGGAATCTTTAGAGCAGACACGCCAGGAAGCTCGTGCCCTTAAGAAACAGAACAAAGAGTTGAAAGGCAGATTGGCCCTTGTATTTGACTTGGCACAAAAGCTACTGGCTACAAGGAAACCTTCTTGCAATTACTCCTTGTTCCTTATGGAACGACTTACATGGTTTCAGATCAAATCAATCACAGAAGGCAGACCCCATGCAGTACTACACCCAGCAGACTTTGTCAAAACCTTTGCAGAAGCCTCCGCTAAGGATCATCACCTCCTCCGTGAGGCATATTTTCATAACGAGTCCATCCCCGAGAACAGGCGGCTGAACCTTAATCCTCTTGTTGGAGATATCCAGATTCGGGCATTCACCTCCTTTCTCCACAATCAGATTTTGTGGCAGGATGAATTCCTGGCCGCCAAGCACAATGAAGATAACCACCTTCTCTGGATAAGACCAGAACCAAAGAATGCAACCACCTTTGTCACATAATATTATCAAATCTTAAAGAAACCAGGGATGACTGAACATGTTCAACAACTACAATCAACAGTTCTTCAGGATTGTCAGCACTTCATCAGATCCACAGAGATTGCTGCCCTCTAGGAAAACAACTTGTTTTGGCAGCAATCCACTGAGAAAAGACAGGAACACAATACTTTTATCCCTACTAACCTCGAGATAGCAATCTCCAGGGTACCCAACTACATCCAGTGTGTTCAACAATGTGTCAAAAGCTGGATAGGGTACTGGTTTTATTTTCCTATCCTCTGGTTGCCAATAGAGAGATATCAAATCCATTAAAAGTTGCCAAAGAAGACAAAAACAGCAGCTTGGAAAAGGTTACAAC
The DNA here is from genome assembly GCA_032191745.1 of Picea mariana. Lineage (NCBI taxonomy): Eukaryota > Viridiplantae > Streptophyta > Pinopsida > Pinales > Pinaceae > Picea > Picea mariana. Next base: position 18,960 of record JASDQU010026162.1, on the reverse strand, counting down.
GTGTCCAAGGGTTCAGAGCGCCAACAGACAGTACCTCCCACAGCTACTGCTTGAGTAACTTGCACGCTCAGATTCGGTATTCAGACTCTAATTCAGAGTGAAGTTGCCTGAGGACATGCAACATTTTAAGTTGGGGGGGATATTAGGACCACACAATGTACCTTTTTGCCCATAATTTTTGCCACCATTACACTCTTGTTCACTCACATTTAAACTCATATTATCACTCTATCCTATATTTTCAAAGGTATACAACGTCTCTTCTCTTTACTATACGTTTAATCTATTTTGCATATAATTTTACATCACTCTCGTACTTAACCATTGATTATAAATGTATAAGTGTTGAAACAATTCAAACTGCAGATTAGCATTTGAGGCCTGTGGCTGAAACAACAACTGGCGGAAGTTGTTACACAGTCCATGGTCGACGATGTTGAAACACAGAAGTTGTTACACAATCCATGGTCGATGATGTTGAAACACAGAAGTTGTTACACAGTCCATGGTCAACGATGCTGAAACACAGAAGCTGTTACACAATCCACGGTCAACGATGTTGAAACACAGAGGAAGTTGTTACACAGTTCATGGCCGACGATGCTGAAACACAAAAGATGCTACACAGTCCGCGGTCAACAGCAACTCACACAGGTTGACTACAACAGTTGCACCATGAACCAAGCACCAACCATCGCTTCTACCTGAGAAGTGCTGAAACAGTCAGAACGCAAATCCCGTGGCTGAAACAGCCCGCGATTTGCGATGCCGAACAGTAGTAACAAGAAAGAGTTGTTACTCCAGCTGTAACAACAACACCTCACTCAGCACTCATAATAGCATTCTGTTGCGAGAGACTAGGATATCCTATTCCAGTTAAGAAATTTGATCTGACTAAGAATAGGACTCAGATATACACCTGTAATTTTTGATCAATTGTATCGAAGGGATTCCCTCTTTAAATAAGAGGAAATCATCATTTGAGAGGGGGGGCTTCAGTTTTTGTATTAAGAAAGTTTTACAGAGAAGGACGTACTTCATTTTCAGATTGTAATATGATACATTGACAGATGAATAAAAGACTGTTTTGAACATCCTTCTCTAGCCTCTTCGTTCCAGGGGAATCTTGTGAGAAGGGAGGGCCCACCTTCTTCACAAGATTCACCCATTAGCTTTATAGTGTGCTAGTATTATTTCTGTTTATGCTTTGAGTAAAATTTGTTTTGTTGAAACACTACTTTATTGAACTTTGTCTGGCTGCTACATTGTTTTCATATAATTCATGTTTGGGTAATTGTTAATCACTCTAGTTAGCAATCCTGTGTGATGAATTTATGAAAGCTTGGTAAACAGAGACTTGTGTTGAAGGTTCCTGCTTGGGAATTAGGGTCCTGTTCTCTGTTAGAAATAGTTAGCTTTCAATTATTTTCATGAGTGTGTTAATCAGAGACTTGTGCTGAAGGCTCCTGCTTGGGAATTAGGGTCATGTTCTCTGTTAGAAATAGTTAGCTTTCAATTATTTTCATGAGTGTGTTAATCAGAGACTTGTGCTGAAGGTTCCTGCTTGGGAATTAGGGTCCTGTTCTCTGTTAGAAATAGTTAGCTTTCAATTATTTTCATGAGTGTGTTAATCATAGACTTGTGCTGAAGGTTCCTGCTTGGGAATTAGGGTCCTGTTCTCTGTTAGGAATTAGTTAGTCTTCAACTTGTGCTAATTGTTTCAGTCAAGCAATGAGTTCATACAGTGTGATGATCGAAAACAGGTGCTAAAGATTCCTGCTTGGGAATTAGGGTCTTGTTCTCTGGTTACAGAATAGTTGGTCTTTTCTGTTGCAGTATCTTGTGTTATTTTAATGTAATCCAGGATTCTTCAATTAATCATTTCCTTAAACTTTGAGCTCTGCAATAGGTAGATTGTTTTTTTGTAATTTAAGTTAGAACTTCAGTTCATTCATGGCAAGTGTGATTAATATAGTTTTTACTACAACTCTAGGTTGCTTTTGAAATTGAGCATATATAGTGCGTGGTTACCTTTGAAATAAACAGACTTCTCTAGGTTGACAATTTATGTAGCACTTGATTGTTTAAATTAATTAAGCAATTATTGTGACCAACATTTTGGCGTTGTTGCCGGGGAAGGTAATTTTAAATTTCAAAAGCACTTATGATTTTTCAGAAATAAAGATTGCATGAGAGGACGCGGAGACCCCAAAGATACTGACCCTACAGGTGGCAAGGGCAGAGGAAAAGGAGGAAGAAAGACTTACATTGACGAGATTATATCAAAGTCTGAATCTGTTGCTCAACGAGCAAACCTTCGGAAACAAAATTCCCATCCTTCATTTCAAGAAAACTTTGAAACAGGGAAAGAAGTTTGGAGTCCTGAGACAGTCCAGAAACCAGCAGGAAACATTGAGGACAGAGCAAGCACAGCAGGGGAGCAGACAGAAGAAAACATGGATGAGTACAATGAAGAACTACATCACAAAGAACAGGCAGGTCCTGAAGGAGAGGTAAATGATGAAAACTCTTTCTCTACATTAGGATTTCCTATTGGTGATATTCCTAGAGGAGTAGCCCCCATGAAGAACATTCCACTCTCAGCACTACCTAATTTTCATGGTTTGTCTTCAGAAGATCCTGATGAATTTCTTTTTGAGTTTGATATATTATGCAGAAGTTATGATTACGTTTCCAATGCTCAAAAATTAAAACTGTTTCTAGCAACAATAAAAGGAAATGCACTAAGATGATTCATGAGTCTTGGGGGCCATGTAATCACAACTTGGGACCAAATGAAATAGAAATTTCTGAATAAATACCAGGACTATTTTCGAACAAGAGAAAAGAGGGAGGAGCTATTTAAGATGATGCAGAAAGAGGATGAAAATCTGGAGGACTTTGTAGAAAGGCTACAGTATAATCTACAAAGATCCATTCACCCCAATGTAAGTAAGGATATTCTCAAAACTAATTTATTAAAAGAAGTAAGGGATGAATTTTTAGATATGCTGAATATGCTTGGAAAAGGGGGACATATCTAAGGAATAATACGATGAAATTGTTAATTTATGCAAAAGATCTTCAAGAGGAGCTTCAAGAAATAGATCAAACAGCAGGGACACCACATTTTCAAGAGTCCAAAAATCAACCAGTGGAGGAGCAACAAGAGCCGAGATAGGTAATTTACTTGAAGGTTTTAAAACTGAAATGTTAAGCTCTTTTGCCTCACAAATTGACACCCTGCAGATTCAAAAGAAGCAAGCAGAAGCAGAAGCAGCGCTGTCCATCTTTTGTTCTCAATGCAGAGACAATCACCCATGAAGAGAATGTCCATTGGACAAAAATCCAATCTGGACCATCTATGATAAAGATCATGAAACTCAACAATGTCCATCTTTACCAGGGATCAAGGCAGCATTACAACCAACGGACGAAGAAACTGAAGTTGTCTATCTGTTGACACAGAGAAGGCAATGGAAACCATGGGGACAAGGTATGAATCCTAACATGCCATTTACATCTTCTAATCGTTGGAATAATTATCCTTCTTTCAATCAAATGAGTTACCCTCCCTATAATCAAATGAAATACCCAAATCAAATGAATTACCCACCCATGAAACAAACTAACCCACCCTTTGTTGATCCATCAATGTGGACTCCTTGGCCTCCACAGCAACAACAACCATATCAGAACCAATGGAATCAAAATTGGAGAGGACAACAACCCCCCTTCCCAAACCAATTACCTCAATCGCAATTCCTGCAACCACTCTCCTTACCAGCAGGTACTCCATCAAACAATCAAATGATGAGACCCCAGCTACCTTTACAACCTAACCCTAACCCCAATAATAAAGCTGTGCAGTGCATTGATATTCATAACCAACCAACATTTTCTCTTCTCTCGGTGCAATGCAACGATATTCATTTACGATCTGGGAGAATAGACGAACCTACCATAGCTGATGTTACCTCTTCTGATAAACAGGAAACAAAAGAGCATGATGTACCTGAAGAGGTACAATCATCCTCTAACAATGCTGTTGAAACAACAAAACCACCATTTCCTGAGCGTTTAGCCTTGACTAAAACGCCTGAGCCACCAGCCTTCAATCTTCTAGGTGAATTACAAAATTTGTATGTCAAAATTCCTCTACTACAAGCACTTTGAGACGTACCAATCTATGCCAGGACGATACGAGACATTTGTGTTAAAAAGCCTGGTAGGAAAATTAAGGATCCCCTCACCGTCCATGTCATGGGAGACTTGTCTGCACTAATGTCAAGTAAAACTCCCCCAGTTAAATATGGTGATCCCGGCCACCCTACCGTCTCAGTACAAATTGGAAAAACGATAATCCCTCGAGTCCTGGTAGACTTAGGTGCCGCTATATATATCATGACTTTGGAAACCTTACAACTGCTACAACTGCAAAACAAAGTCAGAGACACCCCAACTATCCTAGAATTAGCTGACCGATCCACAATTAAATCAGAAGGAGTCATTGAAGACCTCAGTATCTCAGTAGAATCCTGGAATTATCCAACTAACTTTGTGGTACTACAACCCAAAACAAAGTTGGGGGGCCACCCTCTAATTTTGGGTAGACCTTGGCTAGCCACAGCAGATGCTTTTATCAGTTGTAGATCAGGTTCAATGACAATTTCAAATGGTTACGAAACTAAACAGCTTACCCTCTACCCTCATGCTACACCCCTGATTAATAATGATAATTCTGTATGGGTAGATTTTGATGATCAACTTACTCAACCCCTTTTGACTATCATACAAGCTCTAAGCCTTAAAGACTCCACCGAGGATGAGGTAATTAATAATTTTATTTGTGAACCCTCCTCTGTGACTCCAGAAACTCATAATCAACTAACTACACTATTGGAATCTGATAATCAAGAAAACCTCAACTCGGAAAGCCCACCTCAAACATACAACACCATCTCTTCTAAAAGCATACCAGTAGAAATTGAACTGGGCAAAACACTGAACATAAACCCTAATCTGACAGATGCTGAAACACAACAATTAATGAAGTTACTTCTGGAAAATGAAGAAGCATTCGCATGGGATTATACAGATATGAAAGGAATCTCTCCCGAATTATGTACTCATCGAATATATATTAAGTAAGATTGTCAACCAATCTGCCAATCTCAACGACGAATGAACCCTAATTTAAGAGAAATCCTCAAAGAAGAACTTCAAAAATTGCTCAATGCAGGGTTTATATATCCTATATCAGACAATGAATGGGTTTCCCTGTTGGTAATAGTTCCTAAGAAAAACGGGAAATGGAGAGTATGTGTGGATTATAGAGCCTTAAATAAAGCTACTCAAAAAGATCACTTTTCATTACCATTCATTGATCAGGTGTTAGATAATTTGTCAGGAAAGAAATTTTTCTCATTTTTAGATGGTTTCAGTGGGTATAACCTGATCAAAATTGCACCTCAAGATCAAGATAAAACCACTTTCACTAGCCCTTGGGGAACCTTTTCTTATAGAGTTCTCCCATTTGGACTATGTAATGCACCAGCAACCTTCCAAATAGCAGTTTTAGGAATCTTTTCTGATATGCTTAATGAATCTATGGAAATATTTATGGATGACTTTACTCCCTATGGTGTTTCTTTTTAGGAAGCACTACAAAACCTTGAGAAAGTGCTCAAAAGATGCATACAATCCCAACTCTCCTTAAGTATAGAAAAATGTCATATGATGATGAGTGAAGGAATAGTGCTTGGACATTTTATCTCATCTCAGGGAATTCAGGTAGACCCATCCAAGATACAAGTCATTAAGGATCTTTCTACTCCCAAAACCCAAACAGAGGTAATAATTTTTCTAGGACATGTTGGATACTACAGAAGATTTATCAAAAAAAATCCAAAATAGCTTCTCCCCTGTTTGTGTTACTGATGAAAAATGTTGAATTCAAATGGACTAATGCTTGCCAGGAAGCATTTAATACACTTAAACATCAGTTATCTATAGCTCCTATTCTTAGAGGACCTGATTGGACACTTCCCTTTCATATATCCTCCGATGCTTCAGATACTGTGATAGGAGCTGTCTTGGGACAAGAAGAAAATCATCTCCCCTATGCTATCTATTTCATCAGCAAGAATATGACTCCTCCTGAACTCAATTGTACAGTCACTGAAAAGGAATTCTTAGCAGTTATCGATGCCATTAATAAATTTAGACATCACATTACTGGCTACTCTACTTTCATCCATACTGATCACTCAGCTATCAAATACTTAATGAAAAAACCTATCACAAATGCTCGAGTTACCAGATGGTTACTATTACTGCAGGAATTTGATATTAAAATTGTAGATAGACCAGGAAAAGAAAATGTAGTTGCTAATTTCCTTTCTCGGTTGACACCTGATGATGATACCCCAGTAGATGATTCCTTTCCTGATGAATATCTATTTGCAGTTTCTGCTCACACACCTTGGTATGTAGACATCGCTAACTACTTGGTTGCAGGGAAGTTACCACCCCACCTATCCCACCGAGAGAAAAGAAGAATCATTCAACAAAGTGCTCGGTATAGATGGAGAAGTGGGTGTCTTTTCCATACAGAGTCTGATCAAGAAATATGAAGGTGCATTAGAGAAGATGAGGTTTATGATCTACTAAAAGCTTTTCATGATGGCCCTTGCGGAGGGCATTTTGCTGATAAGAGAACAACACATAAAATTCTCAGGATGGGGTACTATTGGCCCTCACTTTTCAATGATACAAAGAAATATGTTCAGGCATGTGATAGCTTCCAAAGAGTAGGCCAACCTAATCATAGAAATGAAATTCCATTAAACCCCCAGATAGTACTTGAACCATTTGAAAGATGGGCCTTAGACTTTGTAGGACCCATCAACCCCCCATCCAATCAAAAAGTCTACATAGTGGTCTGCACAGACTATATGACTAAATGGGTGGAAGCCAAAGCACTCCACAGAGCGACCGAAGAAGCAGTTATAGATTTCTTATTTGAAGACATCTTCATCAGATTTGGAGTGCCAAGAGAATTAGTTACAGATGGAGGACCTCCTTTCACTTCTCATGGTTTCAAAGCCACCCTTCAAAAATATCATATTCAGCATAGAATGACTACAGCATACCACCCCCAAGCCAATGGATAGGTGGAAAGCACAAACAAAGTAATAGAATCCATTCTCACAAAAATAGTGAAGGAAAACAGAAAGGATTGGTCCTGCAGGCTCCCTGAAGCATTATGGGCCTACAGGACTACCTAGAGAAATACTACAGGATTCTCTCCCTATGAATTAGTTTATGGAAAGAGTGTTGTCTTTCCTATGGAATTTGAAATAAAAACCTTAAGGACTATTTTAGCTGTCAACCTTGATTTGACCGATGCACAGACAACCAGGTTGCAGCAGCTTAATGAATTGGATGAGAAAATACTAGATGTCATTCATTAGACAACTATAATTCAACAGCAAACATCAAAATGGCATGACAAAACTATCAAGAATAAGCAGTTCCAAAAAGGTAATTGGGCCCTATTGTATGACTCTCGGTTCAAAGAATTTCAAGGGAAACTGCGTACAAGATGGCTTGGACCTTACAAAGTAGACATTGTTTTCCCCAATGGAACAGTAAGGCTCCTCACAATCGATGACTCCAAAACACCATTACTTGTAGATGGTCATCGGCTCCATCTGTACCAGCGCCCGATTTCCAAAGAAGATTTTAAGGCCACATGTGTGGCAGACTCCCAGTACCTCTTTTTAGAGGGGGCTTCTACCCCTCATTACAATTAATTCTTTTAAGTTAATTTCTTTAGTATTAGACTAGATTTTATTTACTAATAATCCCTGTCAAGAAATACCATGTTACAATCGATTTTTGCAGGTTCTCGATCAAAGCACAGGCCACTAGGAAAGGACGATCCCAATTCACAAAGAGACAAGCATTCCCATTGCTAAAACACCACTGTCAGCAACTCTTTGCCCCTTCTTCTCTGTTGCTGAAACACCACTATTCAGCACCTTTTGACTTTCCCCATTACTGAAACACCACTGTCAGCAACCCCACACCTTGTCCCCTTATCACTGTCCACCAACCTTTCACCATTCTCCCTATTGTTGAAACACCATTGTTCAGCAGTTCTTCACATTTCCTCATCGACGAAACAACACTGTCCAGCAATTGTTTCGCCCCTTTTTTTCTGTTGTTGAAACACCACCAACCTTTTTCCATTCTCCCTATTGCTGAAACACCATTGTTCAATAGTTCTTCACATTTCCTCATCGACGAAACAACACCATCCAACAATTGTTTCGCCCCCTTTTCTTCTGTTGCTGAAACACCATTGACAACAACTTTTTGCTACATCTCGGCAATTCTTCACAGTTTCCATTGACGAAACAATACTGTCCAGCAATTGTTTCACCCCTTCTTCTCTATTGCTGAAACGCCAACTTTTCAACATTATCCGTCAGCAAGATTTTGTGCTCTCATATTATATTTCATCCTTCCAGTCAACAAACCCTTGATACAATTCATCTAACAAATCAAAAGTCTCTGCCACGACTACTCCAGAACTATCGTGGACAGGCATTATATTTTGTTTGCAGTATGAATCAAAAGGTAAGGCGAGGTATGTAAATTTTATGTAATACAGTTAAGCTATAGTTAATGAGGAGATTCCAAATCATTATGACCACTCGAGTGCAATCATTATTAGTTGCACTTGACGGGGGGGAGAACATATCAAACTTTTTATACCATCATTTCACACGAATCCACCGCCGCCATTCCTATTTTACTGTTCTTTCGTTTGTCTCACCACCATTCGCATGCCTTCACTCGAAAAACTTACTCTGCACAGAAGTTGTTACTCAACTCTTTGATGGTGTATTTTACCAAGCTGGTAGCTATGGGAGGCTCTGTTATACGGTACGAACCCGCCACAACAACCCTGTTAGAACTTTACCCAGAAGCCTATCAAATTTTTCTGCGGGCAAGATGGCTCAGTTATTTTCAGAGACTCCAGGGGTTTGATCAACAACAGGCTCTGCAATTTTCTCAAAATATCCAGGGAGATCATTCCATTGTTCAAGGGGTTCGAATCTCAGTTACAGAAGAGGATATAGCACAGGTTTGCGGTCACCCTACCAATGGCACTCGCCTATTCAGTCGTAAAAATATCGTCCTAAATGCCCAACGGGACTTCCTCTTGCCAAAGGAACAAATTGAATTTAAAGGCCGGGGTGTCCAACTTAGCGCGTTGCCGCCCCCATGGCTAGAAGTTTCAAAATTCGTCAAACACTACCTTACCTACGAAGGCTGATACCAGGTAGTCTACCAGCACGATTTTCTTTTGTTGTCTCATTTACGGCATAATAGATTGGTGAACATTCCTTATTATCTGCTCAGTTGTCTCAAAAATATGTCGCACTACTCTGAAAAGGCTAAAGATCCCTCCCTTTCACTCACCCATCATCGTCTCGTCCAACTGCTTATCCAAAAGATTTTTTCCCAACAAAACCTTCCACTAAACAACCCTCCTATAGATCCCCAAGAAGCCGCTGAAATTCCTGAAAATCTTCAGGAACAGCAACCGCAAAATCCTCCAGACTCTCGAGAAATACCTCACATTCTGCCTACAGAACCAATCAATCCAATCAATCCCCCAACCATACCAGGCCCGCCCCACACCTTACCAGAATAATCCACTCCTGCCCTTCATTTTCTTAGCGATGATTCTGAGCCAGACAATTCTCCTTGCCCCATCATTGAGGAAAAACCCTAGCGAAAACGAAAGAAAATTCCTTTCTTTCCACCCTTTCTACAAAGAAAATGAATAAGGGCCTCAACAAGGGCAACCACTGCTACCACTGCCATAGACCCCCAACCCATCCGACTAATACCCCGTACACCTCCAACCTCCCAAATGTCGGAATCTTTGTCTATTCCACCCACGGGCACTAAAACACAAGAACCAGATGCTCAGGGTATTGTGACATCATCTGCTTCAAATCAAGTAGCTGAAACACAAGAACCAGCTATCCATTCTATAGTTGAAACACCAGAACCAACTACCCATTCCATAGCTGAAACACAAGAACCAGCTACCCATTCAATAGTTGAAACACAAGAACCAGCTACTCATTCAGTGGCTGAAACACAAGAACCAGCCATAGCTGCCACACAAGAACCAACTATAGCTGAAACACAAGAACCAACTGCTGATATTGACACCAAGATACAGGAATCAGAGGTCCAGGGTGCCGCAACACTACTTTCCTTACATCAACAAGCTGAAACACAAGAATCAGTTGTTGATTCTGTAGTTGCTACACAAGAACCAGCTAGTCCGGCTGTGACTGCTACACAAAAACCAGTCACTCCTCAACTAGAACCAACAATGGCCTTTGTTTTATAAGAAAATGAGTTCCTAAAGTCTGAACTGGAATCCTATAAGCAAGAGGTAGCCATGGAAAAGGAAGCCTATGAAAAGGAACTTAATTTGTACACCCTAGCTCGCACAGCGACCATGTCAGAAGGAACTACAACAGAGAATCCGTCCAGAGAATATATGTGCTGCCAATGTGGGGATATCTACTATCAAGAAGGCTACAAAGTAATTCAAATTCCAATGCCAGGAGCTCCCCCTACTCCTTCACCTTTTGCAGTCAAAGAAGAACAACCTGTTGTTACACAAGAACCAGCTATAGCTGTCACACAAGAACCAGCTACAGCTGAAACACAAGAACCAACAGAACCTTCCAAGATTAAGACTGAGCCCTGCCCTGCAACAAATGACAAGTTTGAAACCCCTACTTTTGTTAACAAATTTGTACAAACAGTGCCTATCGAGGATTCTACCCCTCCCAGCCAGATCAATAGCCACACTTTTGTGGAACAATCTACTCAGACCTTACCTCACCCCACTACTTGCAACGCTGAAACACAAACTCAGCCATGGGATGAGCAGGCAATAATACAGAAATGGAAGAATGAGTATGCTGCTACACAGGCCAAAATCCTGCAATAGCACAGACAAATCTAGATAAACCATACCTATTTAAATTGGGAAGCTTTAGAGCAGACATGCCAGGAAGCTCGTGCCCTTAAGAAACAGAACAAAGAGTTGAAAGGCAGATTGGCCCTGGTCTTTGACTTGGCATAAAAGCTACTGGCTACAAGGAAACCTTCCTACAATTACTCCTTGTTCCTTATGGAACGACTTACATGGTTTCAGATCAAATCAATCACAGAAGGMAGACCCCATGCAGTACTACACCTAGCAGACTTTGTCAAAACCTTTGCAGAAGCCTCCGCTAAGGATCAGCACCTCCTCTGTGAGGCATATTTTCATAATGAGTCCATCTCCGAGAACAGGTAGTTGAACCTTAATTCTCTTGTTGGAGACATCCAGATTCGGGCATTCACCTCCTTTCTCCACAATCAGATTTTGTGGCAGGATGAATTCCTGGCTGCCAAGCACAATGAAGATAACCGCCTTCTCTGGATAAGACTAGAACCACAGAATGCAGCCACCTTTGTCACATAATATTATCAGTTCTTAAAGAAACCAGGGATGACTGAACATGTTCAGCAACTACAATCAACAGTGCTTCAGGATTGTCAGCACTTCATCAGATCCACAGAGATTGCTGCCCTCCAGGAAAATAACTTGTTTTGGCAGCAATCCACTGAGAAAAGACAGGAACACAATCCTTTTATCCCTACTAACCTCGAGATAGCAATCTCCAGGGTACCCAACTACATCCAATGTGTTCAGCAATGTGCCGATAGCTGGATAGGGTATCGGTTTTATTTTCCTATCCTCTGGTTTCCAATAGAGAGATATCAAATTCATTAAAAGTTGCCAAAGAAGACAGAAACAGCAGCTTGGCAAAGGTTACAATGTGTCCAAGGGTTCAGAGCGCCAACAGACAGTACCTCCCACAGCTACTGCTTGAGTAACTTTCACGCTCAGAGTCAGTATTCAGACTCTGATTCAGAGTGAAGTTACCTGAGGACATGCAACATTTTAAGTTGGGGGGATGTTAGGACCACACAATGTACCTTTTTGCCCATACTTTTTTCCACCATTACACTCTTGTTCACTCACATTTAAACTTATATTATCACTCTATCCTATCTTTTCAAAGGTATACAACGTCTCTTCTCTTTACTTTACGTTTAATCTGTTTTGCATATAATTTTACATCAGTCTCGTACTTAACCATTGATTAGAAATGTATAAGTGTTGAAACAGTTCAAAATGCAGATTAGCATTTGAGCCTGTGGCTGAAACAACAACTCACAGAAGTTGTTACACAGTCCATGGTCGACGATGCTGAAACACAGAAGCTGTTACACAGTCCATGGTCGACGATGCTGAAACACAGAAGTTGTTACACAGTCCATGGTCAACGATGCTGAAACACAGAAGCTGTTACAAAGTCCATGGTTAACGATGCTGAAACACAGAGGAAGTTTTTACACAGTTCATGGCCGACGATGCTGAAACACAAAAGATGCTACACATTCCGCGGTCAACAGAAACTCACATAGGTTGACTACAACAGATGCACTGTGAGCCAAGCACCAACCATAGCTGCTACCTGAGAAGTGCTGAAACAGTCAGAACGCAAATCCCTTGGCTGAAATAGCCCCCGATTTGCGATGCTGAACAGCAGTAACAAGAAAGAGTTGTTACTCCAGCCATAACAGCAACACCTCACTCAGCACTCGTAATAGCATTCTGTTGTGAGAGACTAGGATATTCTATTTTGGTTTAGAAAGTCGATCTGACTAAGAATAGGGCTCAGATATACACCTGTAATTTTTTATCAATTGTATCGAAGGGATTCCCTCTTTAAATAAGAGGAAATCATCATTCAAGGGGGGGGGGCTTCAGTTTTTGTACTAAGAAAGTTTTACAGAGAAGGGCATACTTCATTTTCAGATTGTAATATGATACATTGACAGATGAATAAAAGACTGTTTTGAGCATCCTTCTCTAGCCTCTTCGTTCCAGGGGAATCTTGTGAGAAGGGAGGGCCCACCTTCTTCACAAGATTCACCCATTAGCTTTATAGTGTGCTAGTATTATTTATGTTTATGCTTTGAGTAAAATCTGTTTTGCTGAAACACTACTTTATTGAACATTGTCTGGCTGCTACATTGTTTTCATATAATTCATGTTTGGGTAATTGTTAATCACTCTAGTTAGCAATCCTGTGTGATGAATTTATGAAATCTTGGTAAACGGAGACTTGTGCTGAAGGTTCCTGCTTGGGAATTAGGGTCATGTTCTCTGTTAGAAATAGTTAGCTTTCAATTATTTTCATGAGTGTGTTAATCAGAGACTTGTGTTGAAGGTTCCTGCTTGGGAATTAGGGTCCTGTTCTCTGTTAGAAATAGTTAGCTTTCAATTATTTTCATGTGTGTTAATCAGAGACTTGTGTTGAAGGTTCCTGCTTGGGAATTAGGGTCATGTTCTCTGTTAGAAATAGTTAGCTTTCAATTATTTTCATGAGTGTGTTAATCAAAGACTTGTGCTGAAGGTTCCTGCTTGGGAATTAGGGTCTTGTTCTCTGTTAGAAATAGTTAGCTTTCAATTATTTTCATGAGTGTGTTAATCAGAGACTTGTGTTGAAGGTTCCTGCTTGGGAATTAGTGTTAAGTACCTATACCAAATCTGAAAATATACTTCAATAATACCAAGAATAAACCATAAACCATTCACCATAACATGAATATAAGAAATAGAGAAAACCCCTGAGGTAGGGCAACACCATACAATGGATCCTATTATGGAAGGGATCATCTCCTGTTCACTTGCCTCTTCGAGGGGGCATCCTCTTATTGAGCTACCGCTCCAAATACAATATTTCTCTTCATGTCTCATTACATTGCTTGAACCCCTTTATATAGTGCTACCATCACCTAAGAACATTCTAGAGGAGGAATATTCTAG